>JAWNLL010000310.1:600000-769317 GCA_035042425.1 Drosophila flavopinicola | reverse complement strand
TTTTTTTTTTATTTTGATTTGGCAAGCTACATAGGGTGTTTACCCTATTTCCAGGCCGATATAACTTTGAACTTTAAAAACCCATCTCAGTGGGGAGATGACGCTGTTATCAGCACGGGTATGCTATAATAATATTGCTATAATTTTCTAAAGAAGCCGGCCGTTCCGCGATCGGCCAAGGATCCAGAGGTCCGACGGGTGCTTGCGCTTCAGACGCCTATGTCTCGCCGGTCTTGCGAGTTGTCTAGCCAGGCGGTTAGAGTGGTCTAACAAACGAGCGCGATACCGGTTGGAGCTTTTACTTATGGCCTCACACACCGTTGGTATTTGAAGGTCGTTGAGGATAGTCTCATTTTTGACGTAATGATGCCACTGAATATTGGTCATGCGGCGCAAAGACTTTGTTATTGTAGCTTGAACTCTTCTTAGGGTAGTGTCACATGCAGTCCCCCAGCAAGTGATACCCCAATTTAACGTTGGCAGTATAATGGTCTTAAATAACCGTACTTTGGCTCTTAGGGAAAGACCACTCCCTGGTCTGAGAAGCCAGTCCAATTTCCCCAGTTTTTTGTTCACTGTTCCACATGCTTTTTTAATATGGCTGCTCCATGTGAGGCGCCTGTCCAGGGTCACTCCCAAATAAGTGATGTTATCAGTGTGCGCGATTCTCTTACCATCTAGATAAAGCCGACGTGAGCGCCCAGGCCGGAGTGCAAACGTGGCGTGTTGGGTTTTTTCAATATTCGGCTCTATATTCCATCGCGAGGCCCAGCACTCGAACTCATCTAGGAATCCTTGGACACGTCTGGAGGCAGTCGTTGAGTAACTGCTAGAAGCTAGGAAAGCTGTGTCGTCAGCATATGTTGCCGTCAATGATCCGGGTGTATTGAGGATGGGAAGATCCGCCGTAAATACAGTGTATAGTATTGGTCCAAGAATACTACCCTGAGGTACACCAGCCCGAATAGGACGCATTCCGGACCGGGCATCTCTGTATTCGACAGCAAATGCTCTGCCTTCCAGGAAAGAGACAAGCACCTTCCAGAGACCTTCAGGGAGCAGCGGCATTAGCTTGTAGCAGAGGCCCTCGTGCCAGACCCTATCAAAAGCCTGCCGAATGTCCAGGAAAACTGCGGCACAGTATTTTTTCTTTTCGAAGGCGCTGAGGATGTGGCTTACAACACGATGGATTTGTTCAACCGCATTATGGCGTCCTCGGAAGCCAAATTGATGGTCTGGTAGTGCATTTTCAAAAGCGTCAACGGCCAGAAGACGGGTTAAAAAGATTCTCTCAAAGACCTTCGAAAAAGTAGGCAGGAGACTTATCGGCCTGAAAGAGTCCGGATTGTGGGGATCCTTGCCTTTCTTTGGCACCATAACAATAAGAGCGCGCTTCCATGGGGCCGGGAAATGACCCAAGTCAAGTACGGCATTGAACAGCCGACAAAGCTGTGAGACAATTACGCTGGGTAGAGCCTTGGCCACTTTGCCATCAATAGAATCCATTCCAGGTGCCTTAGAGAAAATCAACCTCTTTATTTGAGAATGAACCTCATCTTCGGTTACTGGCTGGACAAAATGAGAGGGGCCGAAGGATAGGCCAATCCTCGAGACGGTGGCTCTTACCTCTTGTCTGGTCGCGAAATCAAAAGGAGTGAACCGTGCTTCGAGTTCATTCGCAAAAACTTCAGCAATATCGTCATCAGTACGAGCCCATGTACCATCATTACGTCTGAGAGGGAGCCTGCGAAGAGGCTGTCGCTTGATGCTGCGGGTGCACTTCCACAACGCAAAACCATGTTCCTCGTCAGGGTCGATGGCGTTGAGCTTGTTTACAAAGAACTCCGACTTAGCAGACTTAAGCACACGCCTAAGATTTGAGACAGCGGCTTTCCACCGTGCCAGATCCAGCAGATGACGCGTCCTCATCCACTCGCGACGCAGAGAATGCCCTCGTCTAGCCAAAATCGAAATCTCAGGTTTAGAGGATGCCCAAGATGGCGGAGGTGCGTATGGTAGTAGAAGGAGCAGCAAGGTGAATCTTGTCAACCAGATCCTGCGCAAAAGCGTCAATGTTAGCAGGAGTGTCAAGAGGGAGAGGGTTAGCAATAGCTAGTGTCGAGAGCCGAGTACCAAAGTCCTCTATATTCGAGCCACGGGGGAGAAGCCTAGGTTTGGCGGTAACCACATAGGCGGACACACAAAAGTAAGCCAGCAACGGGATGTGATCAGAGGATAGACCTGTACACTCTGATATGGCGAGGTGGTTGCAGGGGATGCCTTTGTAGACCGCAAAGTCAATGGCCGTGGGGAGATACCGGGTATTTCCCGGAAAATGTGTGGGTGCACCGGTGGCCAAGACCTGAAGATTGGAGCCTGATACCAGTGACATCAAAGTATCTCCTCTAATACACGACCGCCTGCATCCCCAAAATTGATGGTGCGCATTCCAGTCGCCGCCAATAAAAAAGTGGTTGCCCATAGAGCCAAATAGGCGATGATACTCTCCAGAAGTCCAGCATTGACGATGTCCAGGTGGGCAATATACAGCAGCAAAAGAAACTCTTCCAATACCAGTGACCAAGGATATAGAAATAGCTTGTAGATGAGGCTCAGCAATAGTACTACTGAGGTGAAAGTCAAACGATGACCGCACGATGACTGCAGCACCACCACGGAGACGGTCACCCGGGTGATTGGCACAGTGAACATCATAACCATGGATGCGGAAGGAGGAGCGGCTGTTGAAGTGTGTTTCTGAAACAAGAAGGATATCAACATCCTTTTCCTGGAGAAGATGTTCGACCTCCAGGGTCTTGCCAATGATGCCATTGGCGTTCCAAATAATGATGTTCAGACCATAATTAGACATCGCGATGCAAAGACGTTGAAATATGTGCACCATTCGTCAGTAAGGATCGCATCATCTCTAAAGTAGATGTCATTATCGACATCATCTGGTCAAAACGCGATAACAGCTTGTCAATCGCAGCCGCTTGTGTTGAAGCACTAGCTTCCTGCTGTCTACGTAGTTCGTCAATGAAGCTATGTAGTCTGTCCTGAGCAGGCTGAGTTGTGGAATCCGAGGGCAAATGTCCAGGGATGCTAGAACCAGGGACATTAGGCTTCCTACTATAGCCCGGTGTAGGCCAGTGGCTTGAATTTAACACCATCGGGGGTGGGACAGGCAGATTCGAGGTCTTTGGGGGCAACTGGGTTGCCGACCAAGCATTCCGAACTGAGACAGGAGTGACAGACTTCCTTTGCTGTAGACTTCGTCCAGTGTTGTTACCATTGCGCTTTGCAACCGCCTCCAGATAGGCGGGACAGCGTCTGAAAGCCGCGCTGTGATTGGACCCACAGTTGATGCACTTGTATTGTTCTTCAGTGGTAGCCATACACTTGTCTTTATCACGTGTTTCATGATCACCCGAACACCTGGCACATTTAGCGGGGAAGGAACAGAAATTCTTGGAATGACCAAACTCTTGACATCTGAAACATCTCAGAGCCCCAGATCGCGGACGGGGGGCCTCAATTTTCACGACCTGATATGCCAAAGCTTTTATGTCGTACATCTTCGTATTATTTGCAGCCGGTTCAAGCTCTATGTAGAACGTGTTTCGATTTTGTACACCATTCTCACCTGGTGGGTTGTAAATATTTCGAGGATTGTGTCCTTGAGCCCTTAGCTCAGCCTTTATATCCTCAATGTCGGTTGACGCATGCAATCCCCTGGCAACAACCCTAAAAGCACGGTTCTCCTTCAGCTGGAAGGAGCTAAATGGGATTCTATTTTCGGTAAAAATCTTTTGAATACTTCTATAGGATACACCTTCTGAACAGGTTATCCTGCAAGAAGACTGACCGGTGATCTTCAGACGGAAGTCAATGGTCGCAGTACTGATCAGGGCAATGAGCCGTTTGATGTTTGGTATACCCCTTAGAAGAAAGGGAGGGGGACGCGGGCCAGAACTCTTTGGATTTGTCAAGCGCGGAGACACAGGCCGTCTAGGGGATGGTTGAGAGGACACTTTATGGACCGGACCCGCAACTACAGGGGCAGTCTTGCCATTAGAAGAAATCGCAGTGATAGGATGGCATCCAGTATCCGATCCAGGGGCACCTAAGGAAAGGGCAGGTATAGGGTTCAGCTCTGAAGATGCGACATCAGGGTGTTGCACATCCATGGCGTCATCGTCATCGTCAGCCAATATGGCATAGCTGTTACCGCGACCGGAGTAGGTTGAGTCTGCAGACCCAGGAGAGTTTGCATCAATAGGGCGAGTAGACAAAGAGGGCTTCTTATGAGTAACCGGCTTAGCCGCCAGGCAGACAGTCTTGAAGCGATCCAGGACAGGGCCAAGTAGCGAGGAATTCACTGAGGTGTTATCTACACCAACATGTCCAGAAACATGAGAACAGGGCACTTTCAAATTGTTACGGTTCATGATAGTAAGCCGATCACGGTCAGATGCAGCCTGACTGAACCACTCAGAGCTTATAATGGTGTCTAGAGCCGGCGTGCTGGCACCAGATTTGCGGATGCCAGATAGGAATGTATCATTATTCTCATGAGAGTCATCAAACAACTCTTTATCGCTGTGGGAAGGAATAGCATCCTGGACGCCTTGAGTCCGCAATAGACGACTATTCCTGTGTGCAGAGCCCGGGATCTGACGGGATGGAGCAGAATTTGAAATAGGCTTATCATGCGGGATGATTTGACTAGAGATAGATGCATCCGAATCGTTACTAGATATATTACGCCTTACGTCCAGGGCTTGCTGACGGGTCGAGGGACGTAAGCTAAGGGCCCGTCTGGTGGCAGAGCGAGCCTCTTCAGTCACTTGGTTGGCAGCCTTGGACCTGAGGTGCTTGTTCTTTAGAATTTTTTGATTAAACTTATTCTTAGGGGACGCCATGTATCTATGCAGGGTATGCCTAAGTATCAGGGAACACAATATTCTACTTGCCATTACATACTAATATATTCCAGATCTCAGGGACACAGGAGCTTGGCTCATAGAAATGCAATCAACGTAAATGTCATTTGATGGCTGAGCCTGTTAAGCAGCAAAGAAAAGTCATTGAGCGACAGAAGGCGAAGAGAGAAAAAGAACCTGTTAGCAGGTGGGCAGCAATGGCAGCAAATGGGAAACTGTTTAAGTAAATTAACAATTCATTGCATGAAAACTTTTCAAAAATGTTGTTTGCACACATAGGGAAAACAGAGCCGCCCCCCATTGACAAGGCAGTTTTATTGTTGGACTGAAAAGCGAGGCGAACAAACAAACAAACAAACAAAAAATTGCACAAACGGATGCTGGCAAACAAGCGGAAGGCTCTGGCACTCAACTAATGGCAGCATAATGCGTTTATTGTGGAATCACAAACACAACACAACACAACAGACAGTCGCAGATGTGGACCAGTCAGTTACCAGAGGGGGGAAAGCCCCCGGAAAAGCTGCCGCGTAGAAAACTCCCCAAAACAAGCGATAACCGAGCGCAAATGTCAACGCAAAAGTCAATCAGCGCAAGGGGATACAAAACAGGACTCTGCCAGCAGACGGAAACTTAATAGAACTGTGTGACACCCCAATCCCCCCCCCTCTCATTCTCCCCTTCACCACTTGACCCCCTCAAAAAACACGCACGCACTTTTCAATGGGGGCTGCAGACAGGCGGCAGACATCGCAGCACCATTCAAAATCAATTCAATTGAAATACTTTTCTTTTTTATGTTTTTGTTGGATGCTATGGGAACTGGGGAACTTTAACCTGCCCAGCAGCCACTCGATGACATTGTCACTTTTTGTTTGCTGCTGCTGGCAAAAAAAAACCGAGCGGCCATTGAAAAACCCCCGAAAAACTGTTCATTTTCATTTTGATTTTCATTTGCGAGTGGCGGAAATGAATGATTTCCGGATGCAGCCGCAGCCGCTAATGAGACGTAATGTGACGTCCATGACTGGTGATTACGTATAGTTCGTATATATGTATGTATACAAAAGTAGATCTGGCTACTGGTTGCTTCTGCCGTCTCATGTTTGCTGTGGAAGGGGGGGCTCTCTGGAAATTAATTGCCAATGGGCGCCATGTCGTTTGTCAAAAGTTGTTGCATACTTAGCGGCGCGATGACAGGACGAATGAGTGGCTGCCAGATACTTATAGCTCATTAAACAGTCAGCGAGCTCTATATCAGAAGTACAAGTCATGGCACGCCCATAAACTGCCAAACGGCTGACGGACAAATTTTCGAAAAACATCGAAACGTTTAATAAATCACATAATGAGGCGTAACGCTAGAAGGTTTTAAATAATTTAACATGGTTTCCTTAACTTAAAAAAGTAAGATTAAATAAAATGTAATAGCAGGAATAGAGAACAGACGGCAGATTCTCTTATGTTTTCATTTATGTTAAATTACAATATAGTAAAGAACCTTTTTTGTTCATAACATGCTTCAAATGTTAAATATCAAAGGCAAATGTTAAGCTGCAAGCAAACAAAACGATATCCGGGCAAAGTCTATGCTATTAACAGCACAGAATACTGTTAATAACATAGCAGTTAAGCCTGCGAAATTTGTTCTTGGGTTTGCTGCTAGATTTGGCTAAATTCATCTATTTAAGGCTGTGAGCATGAAAAGTAAAAGCATAAAGAAGGGCGAAGACAGAGAGCGATTAGTTGCGAGCGCACGATGCGTTTTGGTCTGAGCGTCGTATGTAGGAGCGAGCAAGCGAACCTTAAATAGTAGATGCGAGAGAGAGTGTCATGCAGCGCTATGCATTAGAGTTGTACAGAATCGTTCAGAAGGACTCGTTGCTGGATCTAATCTTCAAATTGAACTAACCCCCTGATTGGGTCTCGAATCGTTCAGTCGTTCATTTAAGTCCTACTGAACTAATTCACTGAAATGAACGAGAAAGTCCAACTCCAATATCCATGACAAAGGAGCTGAGTAAGCAAAACAAAAAGAGCAAGAGAGTGCACTCACACGAATGCAAAAATGGAAGAACGGATCAACGGCGAATCGATGAGCACATTAGAGAGTGGAAGCTGTAGGCACCGTGCTCCGAGTCTGCACGATTGCATGATGATCGAAGTAAATTTATATGAATTTATTTATTTATTTATTTATTTATATATAATATTACGTAGTGCCAAACGAAGTGGACTGTTGGGTCGTTTGAAGCTGCTTAATGGCCGGGTTAATAACGGACAAATAATGTGCAAGTGTGTGTGTGATAAAGTTTTTAAATCTATTTTGTATGATTAACATTTAATAATTGGCATATTCTTTCAAATACTTGATAAAAATACTCGGCTTGCTCACGGCAAAAGATTTTTTATAAAGCTGTAATTTTAAATTTGATGTCAGTGAAAGTAATCAGAAATCTTCGGCACGCCGAAAAAATAAGTTTTTTTTATTCTTTATATTTAACATATATTAATAAATGTACATACCTAACGTGCTTGCTTCTTATGCTACTTGCCCCACTGTTGCTTTAAAAACACTTATGATTCATCATCAGACTCACGCCTTTTTTGCTTACAAAATGGCGACACATAAAAAAAAGAACACCACACACTTACTACGGACCGAACGCTAGCGGAAATATAACGAGAATACCTTTCCCGCACTTGGTAACACCCGGTAACTAACAATACTTTGATATCTATTTAAATATTAAAGACTTTAATTGGAATAAATAAATAGGAAGCGCGCACGCGGAGATCACGATCAAACGGCAAGGCAAACGCGCACAGACTAAATCCACACACTAAGCGCGCCCTTTCGCTAAGTTAGCGCATACACTCAAAGAGTAACTAACGGATTTAAGAACACCTCCCACACATGAGGCAGAATAGACAACAGGATCCATGTGGAAATGCCTCTCGCCCATAAGAGGACTCCTGTTGGCAGCATACACAACTAGCTCAACAGGATCCACTGCAGTGGACACTAAATGACCGCTCCCTCTCTTTGTAGTCCTACACCCAGCGCTCACTCTTAGCACTAATGTCCGAGGATCCACAGCAGCACAATAAATTAACTTCAACGCTGAGAGCGCTCTCTATACACGCTAACAGCTCTGTTAACGCATAACAGTTCGCTGATCCGTGTAGCTGCTGTTTTTCTAACAGTCGACTGTTAAGTGTTACAGTTTTCCTATTTTCTCATTCGAATTCAGCAATTTTGCAATATGTAAGCGAAATAATATACATTATCTTCCATTTATATTCTTCTTACACTTCCTGAGTTAGAAATACTAGATATAGTTAGTCACAAAATAGATTTTCTTCTATTAAATCGTAGTAAATCAAGCTATGATGGCATTTTTGTTTCAATCTTTGGCTTGTCCAACGTCTGACACTGTTTGACCAAAGTTCAATTAATTACCTTCAAGAAATGCTTGGCCAGATTTTGTAAATCTTTGGACAGGCGGCACATTTGTCACACGCTCGCTTTCATCAGTTCCATCATCTTGATTCAGCGTCATTCATTCAGTCGATTCAGTCGCCTCACAAGGAGTCCAGGGTAGCTACCCTTGAGTTTTGTATAGTGCTGAGCTTTTCAATATTAATTGCATGGCTTGGGATTGGGATTGGAGCAAAGGACATCTTTGGGGGTCAGCCAGCGCAAACACAAAAGCCTTTGACCCATGTCCTTTCGAATGGACTTTTGGCTTTTGATGAATGGACAAGAATTCGACATGGCATGAATGAGCATTTTAAATAAATTAGTTGTATTACAGTTGCATTTGATTTCCTTTGCTATTTTACTTATTCTTTATTCTTTATTTTATTTTTTTTCTTGTATTAGATTACGTTGTCAAATTGATTGAGTCCTTGATTAGCCCGCCTCGAGCAGAACTAATAAATCAAAGAAAAAGCCCACACAAAATGTGAAGACGTTTATCAAAAAATTAAATAAACATGAAAAAGCAGCAGAAACTTCACAAATGAAATTCACTCAAAGTTTAATTAGAGAACGTCTGAACGTCCAGACAAAAGAGTGGAACAATTTATGCCTTGGGGCTAAATAAATTAAGATAATAAACCACCAAATTGTTATAAGTTAATTAAGCTAAATGAAAAGCTTTTAAGCATCAGGACTCCCAAGGCAGCCAAGGCGCCAATGATGAGCCGAGACCATCAAGGTGAAGTTTGGCCAAAAAAAAGAAGAAGAAAAAACAGTGCCAGGCAGGATCAAGTATGAGGAATGACAACCAAAGCAGGACGGGAGTCTGAGTGTCTGAGGCAGTCAGCTCAACCTGAAGACAAATGTCTGGCAATTTGGCCAAATGGCGAAACTCGGATAAGTAAAACACTAAAACATGCACAGGAGCATAATAAAGACAATAATTATTATTGTCATGTGTGTGTGCACTCAGAAAAAAGACAACTTACTCATTGAAATCATTTCGAAACAAAACGAAAAATTATTGCGTGAAATTAACGAAATATTATTTATTGACATAATCTCTAATGAAAATAATAAATTCAAAGTTAGACTATAAAAGTAAAATGAAACATTTTTATGTTTTCGTCTTTATATATAAATTGATTCTCAATAAAAAAAATATTAAATTCAAATTGATATTCAATAAAAGATATATTTATTTATATAATCTCTAAAAATAATTTCGATGACTTTAAAAACTTTTAAAATTAAGCTAAGAAATTGCCTTTTTAATTTCAGTGTAAAGAAACAGATTGTTTTAAACAATTTGTAAGCGTAATTTTGCATTTAAAAGAAAAACTGAATATTAATTACAGGCGATTTCTACCTTTTTATATTTTTCGAAAAATGTATGATGCTTGAAATAAAATCATTATTAACTAGTATTCTTAATTCAAAATCAACTCTTACGGTGACAGAAATTATTTCTGAATTGCATGAATTTTTCATATGAATTTTCCCTTATGAAAAGTGTATATTTTATATAATTCAGCAATTACAATTGTGGAAATTATCTTTGCTTTATTCTAGAAATATTCGAAGCAGTTTTCTGGAATCGAATGCATGTTGTTGTTTTGTAGCAGTGTATTGGCCAAAGTTTGTGCGTGTGTGTTCATAAAGGGAACTTTCCTCAACCGAAATGCCTGACAGACAAACGTGCGTTAATTATGGCCATCTGCTAGACGACTCCAGACGACGACGACGACGCTCCTCAAATAGCATTAAGGAAATTGCCTTGAATCGCATACCTATGCAGGCAGACACACACTCCCACACACACACACACACAAAATAGTTGTTGTTATTGTTGTTTGGCTGTCATTGTTTGGCCATCAAATGTCTGAGTTGGGGAACCGCTTAAAGGCTTTGCGCATATTTAAACTGAGCTGCTTAACGTTGGTAACTAGCTGCATGGGTTTTTGACTCGGAGCTATTATGGACAATATGATGTGCTGATTGGCTGATTGCCATATAGAGCAGTTAGCAGACAGCAGACAGACAAAGCTCTTGTAGTTGTCAAACTATCAGAACATCAAGTACTTAGACTTAAACTCTACAGTCAAACATTTCTGTCAGAGCTTTAACACAGACAAGAAACATGTACACAACGATCGAATGTTTAGTGCGGCAATGAAAGCATAGAGCTTTTGAAAGCTCACTAATACTATGGCAACTGTAAGCCTTGCAGACTTTAATCAGCACCTAGTAAAAATCATAAATTAAAGATCACTATGTTAAAAAGGTATATTGATATAAAATAAAATGGGGAAATAAACTAGATGAGTTCGACCCTTCACTTATATTACTCAAAAGCTCTCTAACTAAAACCTCGACAAATATGGCTGCACTTAATCATTCCAATTAGCGTACTGCTGCTGCTGCATTTGCTTAGCACAAGCAAGGCAGCTCAATTAAAATATTAAAACCCATGCCAAACAATTATAATTAAGCCAATGTACAATGACCAAATCAAATGCGTAAGCACACAAACTGAAATTGGAAACACCCAGAAAATACATATATAGAACCTATATATGTACAGATCAATTTATGCGGAGCTACACAATGTTTGCCAATGACAGTTTCTATTAAGTTGCTGATTAAACATTTAATGTGGCAAGCCTGAAGGCATTGAAGCCTTGAAGACTATTTCCGACTGAATGATTTACTTTTTTCTTTTTCGATGATATGAAAGTGAATTGACGTTGACGCTTTTGACGATTTGCACTTTGCTGCAGGCAACATTATCTGTGTGTGTCTGTGTGTGTGTGTCTGTGTGTGTGTGTGTGTGTGTGTGTGTGTGTGTGTGTGTTGTGGCCCCATTGTTGTGCACAGCAGACAGAACGCTAACCGCTTTTTGTTTACCTCCTCTTGAAGTCTACGGCAAGTTGCTTGTAAGCGTAAACTTTGTTAAATACACAACATTAATTTGATTACTGAATTTGCCAAGCAGGCAGTTGAGCGCCTTTGGCCTTGATTTCTTGTCCATCATCTTATACCCTGTACAAGTTGGTTACGCCATAATGTTGTTGGAACAGTCAAACATATTCTGTAAGTCTTCGAAATCACAAGATTTGAAATTATCAGTACAGGAACACACAAAATGTTGTAATATTCTTTTGTATTCCAAAGGCAATTAAAGTTTCTTCAAATTTCTAATAAATTCCATGTATAAACTGGATTTTATATACATACAATTATGATTAATATTTAAATAAATGTTTTTAAAACATTTTACTAGTTTTAATCATATAGTACATACTATATTATGTTTATTGAAAATCAAAACAAATCCTTAAAAAAAACTATAGATAATAAACCAAGAGGGCATATCCTAGTCGAGCACTCTCGAGCATACCTTTTTGGGGGTTGATCTTTCTGATGTAACGTGTCAAAATTTTGCTAAAATCTTTGACTGCTCATCGAGGTGTTCGCTAAGTGTAGCCGCAGGTCAAATGCAAACTCATCTTTAAGAGTTATGACAAAAAGTACTTTGAGCAGCTGTTCGAGTGCTCTTCAACATTTAATGAGTTGTGCTCCCCCTTATACATACTTTTGTACTAAACATACTATAGCGAAGGTATCCGCTTAGTTGTGTTGCGTTTTGTTCGTTGTTCTCAAGTGCAATTTGTGTGCTTAACGCTGCCTGAAATAAGATTTTATTTTTTCGTCCTTTAGCGACTGCTACTCATGTGGTTATTCCAGCTTACTGTAATGGAATTTTTAAGTGAATGTCACAAATGCAGAAAGAGCAGCGACAGCTGCTCAAATATGCAAAGACTCTACCCACACACACACACACACACACGCACCTCAGCAGCTTATTATGTATACGACCTGCTGGGATTGCGTTTTTTTCTCTTGCTCGTGCCCCACAGTATGCAGCAGAAAATAGAAGAACTTATTTCGTAGACAATAGCGATTTTGTGTTTATTTGCGCTTATATGCACATCATCTATCATCTGGTTAACAACACAACAACACAACACACACCCTGACACCCACACACACACACGCACATTTTCAGCTCAATTTTCATAGTGCCATTATTATGATTGTTATTAACTTAAATAGAAAATACTTGACTGTTTCATAAATCTTAGCGCTCAGCACGCCCGCTGCGCTGCTCTCAGTCCTCTTGGGGGTCCCGAGCTCCCCTGTTTATACCCCCCAAAACAGGCAGTTGGGGGCATGTTGCGTCAAGTAGATTTATGTTATGCCAGTGCTGTAATTTTCGGTGATGAGTTCTGTTTTGATTTATTTTTGCCGAAGCGAATGTCTTGACGAATTTTTCATTTGCCTAAAGAACAGCATAGCCATTTGGTGGCGGTGTTCATAAATTTGACAATTTTAAAAGGAAAAGAAACAATTATTAAAAAAATTAACATTTTTTTAAATAACAATAAAGTTCGGTTTAGTTTTGACTGGATTTTAAAGAGTAACGAATCTGGAGTAATCATTTAGAATGTTTTTGAGACTTGCAAGTAATATACAAAATATTATTGTAAGATGATCAAATTTTGGTGGAACAATTTTTTGTTTTAATAAATATAACTTTCATTTAAATGACAATGACATTTTTTATGTTTAAAACATGCGTTGTTTTGTTTGATCTGAATTTGTTAATATTTTTGCCTGATTTATAAATGCTTAAAAAGTATGCGAACATATTATAAATACGTGTATGCGAACATATTATAAATACTTGTTTCCTTTTAAATATTAGCAAACTACTAAACAAATTTTTATTGATTTTTGGTTTGATTGGGTTTTTCTGGGTTTTCCCCAATCCTTGCAACATATGTTGGACCAATGATTTAATTTTGCTATTGATGTCCCCAGAACCTAACGCAATTTTAACTTTATATCTTTAATTTAATATATTTAATATTTTAAATTTTATGAAAGTTTTGTATATACATTTAAATGTTCTATAATCTTATATAAATTCTTTTGTGTCGACTGTCTATAGTCGACAGTAAATATATAAATAAAAAAATAAATAAATATTTGGTAAAAGATTATAAAAACAAAAATGGTACAAAAAGCGTTCATTTCATAATTTTGAAAGAATAAAAAAATTACTATAAATTAAATTGAAAATGATAAGTTGTATAAAAGGCCAAAAGTTTATTTGCATAAAAAACAAACACAAATGCCAGAATTCTGATAACATTATGAATACAGCTGTGAATTATCATAGACTTAGAAACTATAAACGCTTTAGTTGAGCAAACCGCATGATAACTTTTGGAATGGAAATGTAAAATGCGTTTCACCTAGAAAATTAGGCAAGTAATTACGCAGGGTAAGAGTGGGACGGGGGGGATGGGTTTGAACAACAATAAGGGACGCTGACAACGAAGACGCTGCTGACAGCAACACAAAAGGCGCAAACTTTTAATAAATCTGCGAATTAGTTAATAAGCAACTGGCCGTTTTTTCGCGGTGACGACAAATGCGATAAGGCTAAAAGGATAAAACAGGCGGTCATAAACAAAGCGCCGTAAACTATGCAAGGAGGTTACTTCAGGGGCAGGGGCAGGGGCAGGGTTGGGGGTGGGGGGTTACAGGATGTACAACTGCAACTGGCCATGATAGTGGGGGTTAAATGGGAACGGGTAACTGGGCTGTTTAGCATTAAGCCAAATTGTGGCAGATGGTGGTTAAGCAACAGCAAGCAGCACAGTGAGTAAGAGAGAGGGAGATAGAGAGAGAGAGAGAGAGAGAGATAGCACATATCACATTGTATGGCTGCTGGCTAAAAATGGTCGCAAAAGCGATTTTTATTTCGCTTTTGTAAGTTAATTTGCGCACTATTGTCCTGCCCCAGGGTGGTTTGTAGTAGTGCTCCTTTCGTGTTGTTGTTGTTGTTGTTGTTGCTGTCATTGTTGTTGTTGTTCTTGTTGTTGTACTAGTGGAACGTAGCGCTTTTGTGCTGCGTCGCCTTTTGCACTTTTTAATGTAATTCAATTTCAATGAAATTTAATCGTCCGTACATGCGGTATAACCCACACCCCCACCCCCACCCTAGTACAATCACCCCCACCCCCACCACTGCTTGACTGGCATTTTAACATTATTTGCGTCATTTGTGGTGGTTAATTTCAGTGTGCGCTTTTACTATTCAATTATGTTTTGCCGCCCACGCCGATCGCATTTTTTATGCGCTCTTCTTTGGGGGTCCGCAGAGTGTCCTCCGTGTGTCCTTTTGTCCTGTTACGGGCGGCGCTAATGTCACATTATGTAGTTGTTGTTGTGTGCTCCGCATTGTGTGCGCTTTTCATTGTTATGAAAAATTAAATAGGCATAAATCATGCTAATGGCGCATTCAACAAATTTATTATGCTTTAAACCATGCACTGGCCATCAATTTATTTATGTACTTGCAATTATGTGTGTAGGTCTGTGTTCATGGATTACGGGGTGGATTCTGTTGACTGGCGTCAGGATGCGATTGAGTCATAGCACCATCAAAAAGAGACTCTTTCAATTAAGCTGATTGAAATGAAAAACTAAAACGCATTTTTAGCGCTTTTTCCTTGTTGTAAAGTGCCAATTTCATGAGTTACTTGCCCAAATTAAGTATTATTGATTAGTCACGTTTCTCATCACTGCGCTATAACTATTTTTGAATGCGAATGTATATGCCTTAGATCTTTATAAGCACATTAACGATATTAGCGCAAATAATATATCTTTTTTCAATAGAAAATCCGTCTAAATTAAATCAAACCGCCTCGGGTTCGAAAATCAGATTTGGCAAAACTAGGGAGGCTTGAACTTTCGCAAAAGCATTTCTACGGATAAACCAATCTTATAATATATATATAACTCCAAGGACTTTAGCCCTCAAAGATCGGACGTCAGTTGCCTTAGATTTGCAAAGATTTACATTTACTATTTGATTTCAGCACCAAGCAAATTTTTATACTCTTTTCGAAGAAAATAGTATATTAAGTTTGTCCTGAAGTTTGTAACGCATAGAAGGAAGCGTCGGAGACCCCAAAAGTTACTGCCAGTATGCTTAGAATGACAATACAAATTGATCTAGCCATGTCCGTCTGTCTGTCTGTCTGTCTGTCTGTCTGTCTGTCTGTCTGTATGTATGCAAACTAGTCCCTCAGTTTTTGAGCTATCGCGATAAAACTTTGCACAGACACTTATTATTCCAGGGGACAGCACATTGGTCGGAGCTGGCCGGATCGGAATACTATATCTTATAGCTGCCATACAACTCGAAATCGGTTTTGGCCATATATCCCATGTTTTTTAATCTATCGCGATGAAACTTTGCACCGATACTTATTATTCAAAGAGACATCACATTGGTTGGAGCCGGCTGGATCGGATCACTATATCTTATAGCTGCCATACAACTCGAAGTCGGTTTTGGCCATATATCCCATGTTTTTTAATCTATCGCGATGAAACTTTGCACCGATACTTATTATTCAAAGAGACATCACATTGGTTGGAGCCGGCCGGATCGGATCACTATATCTTATAGCTGCTATACAACTGGCAATGAATTAAATATTCTTAGAACAAAAAAAAAAATGTTACGCGACAAAACGATTTTGTACAGCTTATGAAATTTCAGTGGTGCAGTCGGCAGAGTGAAAATTGCCTATTGGTTCGAAAGAGTATAAAATCTTCGGCACGCCGAAGATAATCCTTCCCCACTTGTTTTTCTTCAAAAACGGTGGATTTCAAACATTTGACATATTTTGATGTCAAACGATAGTTCTGCTTTTTACGAGCTCAAAAAGGTGTATCACTCGAAGATCAGACTTTATTCGGCCGACATAATCATTTTTCAACTTTGCTTAAAATGTCAAATCAGCCATTGTTGAATTTTTGTTGTTTTCCATTGTTGTTGTCCAAGTGGAGGCACATTTTCGGTCTGTCTCAGTTGCTGAGGCACCAGGCGCACAGAAATCAGCAGCAAGCAAGCTTAAACTTTGGAAAAAAACCATTGCATACTCTTGTAAAAAAATATCACTGCCGACTTTTACTTGCAGTCAATTAAAAGGCGCAATATAAAGTATGCCCTGCTTTTTATTTGAAAGTATGCAGTGCAATTTTTGCTTGCATTTTTAAGGTGGCTTGCTGCTGATTTCTGTTCCCCTGGTGCCTCAGAAACTGACACAGACGAAATTTGACTCTACTTCGAGAATTGAACGCACTCTGACGACCGCATTATGGCAGCTGGCGTACAAATGAAACAAACACTAAACTAAATGTACAAGCACTAAGAAACGCACATGTATTAAATTCCCAGTTGGAAAACAGCAGAAACACGCATTTCATACTGATCTCATATTTAAAAAAAAGTATAATTTAAATATATCTGCCAAATAAAGTCTGATCTTAGGACTGGTATACAGTTTTGAACTCGTAGGGATCAGGACATGTTTCTGAAATCATGAACAAGCACTGATGGTATACTATATTTCCAGGATCCGACATGAAATAAACGAGTTATGAGCCTTCCAAATTTCAAACCTGCATAACTCAGCCAATTCCAGTTTGATTTTCCACGCTAAATGTGCTTGTTATACTCTTTTCGAAGAAAATAGTATATTAAGTTTGTCCTGAAGTTTGTAACGCATAGAAGGAAGCGTCGGAGACCCCCAAAAGTTACTGCCAGTATGCTTAGAATGACAATACAAATTGATCTAGCCATGTCCGTCTGTCTGTCTGTCTGTCTGTCTGTCTGTCTGTCTGTCTGTCTGTCTGTCTGTCTGTCTGTCTGTCTGTATGTATGCAAACTAGTCCCTGTCCGTTTTTGAGCTATCGCGATAAAACTTTGCATAGACACTTATTATTCCAGGGGACAGCACATTGGTCGGAGCTGGCCGGATCGGACCACTATATCTTATAGCTGCCATACAACTCGAAGTCGGTTTTGGCCATATATCCCATGTTTTTGAATCTATCGCGATGAAACTTTGCACCGATACTTATTATTCAAAGAGACATCACATTGGTTGGAGCCGGCCGGATCGGAATACTATATCTTATAGCTGCCATACAACTCGAAGTCGGTTTTGGCCATATATCCCATGTTTTTGAATCTATAGCGATGAAACTTTGCACCGATACTTATTATTCAAAGAGACATCACATTGGTTGGAGCCGGCTGGATCGGATCACTATATCTTATAGCTGCCATACAACTCGAAGTCGGTTTTGGCCATATATCCCATGTTTTTTAATCTATCGCGATGAAACTTTGCACCGATACTTATTATTCAAAGAGACATCACATTGGTTGGAGCCGGCCGGTCGATCCATACTTATAGCTGCTATACAACTGGCAATGAATTAAATATTCTTAGAACAAAAAAAAATGTTACGCGACAAAACGATTTTGTACAGCTTATGAAATTTCAGTGGTGCAGTTGGCAGAGTGAAAATTGCCTATAGGTTCGAAAAGAGTATAAAATCTTCGGCACGCCGAAGATAATCCTTCCCCACTTGTTATACTCTTTTCGAAGAAAATAGTATATTAAGTTTGTCCTGAAGTTTGTAACGCATAGAAGGAAGCGTCTGAGACCCCCAAAAGTTACTGCCAATATGCTTATAAAAACAAAACAAATTGATCTAGCCATGTCCGTCTGTCTGTCTGTCTGTCTGTCTGTCTGTCTGTCTGTCTGTCTGTCTGTCTGTCTGTCTGTCTGTATGTATGCAAACTAGTCCCTCAGTTTTTGAGCTATCGCGATGCAACTTTGCACAGACACTTATTATTCAAGGGGACAGCACATTGGTCGGAGCCGGCCGGATCGGACCTCGCTGCCATACACCTCAAAGTCGGTTTTGGCCATAAATCCGATGTTTTCAAAGCAATTGCCTTAAATTTCCTTGTACACTTGAACATCCATATAACTCATCGATGGGTAAAATCGCAAATCGATTGAGTCATAAACAGCGAAGATATGCGTCATTAAATATTTTGAAAAACAGGTGCATATGAGCAAACAAAGTCAAGCGCAAGAAAGCTTTTGATAGTCTGAGCAAACAAAGTCAAGCGCAAGAAAGCTTTTGATAGTCTGCTCTTCAAGGTATTTTGCCACCGATCATCAAAACGGTTTGTGGCGTATGGCGTAAAGAGCCGCGCTAACGAACGCATGTTTCGCAAGTTCAAGTTCGAGCCTCGGCGGCGACTGATTGTTAATTTAATACTTTTTTCTTTTTCTTCCTTCCAAATATATAACTGTAATCAAATTAATTTGCTTCCAATAGCTTAGAACAAAAACAATGCCACGCGAAAAAACAAATGCTGACAAGAGGGCGAGTTGCAGGTTGCAGGAAAACAAAAGAAGGAAATTTGTAACAGTCGGCTCTTCAAGCAATTTTGTCAGCGATCATCAAAACGGCTTGTGGCGTAGTGGGTAAAGTTGCGAACTGGTGAGCGAGAGGTCCTGGGTTCGAAACCAGCGGCGACTGGTCATTTATTTTCATTTTTTCTTATTCTTCTTTTCAAATATATAATAACTGTAATCAAATTCATTTGCTTTCAATGGCTTAGAACAAAAACAAGTGAGAACGTTGCAGTCGGGCGGAGCCGACTGCGTAATACTCTGATACCATTTTAAGAACAGCTGAAAGCAAGTGAACAGAAAATTTTTGCTGGTGTTTGGGTGACCCGAAATCGGCATTCCAAGTTTTTGGGAACGGGAGGGGCATGGTCGATCTTAAGAGGGGTGACCAGAAGTCTATCTACCAATTTTGGTGACTCTAGCTCTAAAACTGTGGAAGATATAAGCTTTCACGATTTTTGCGGGCGGGAAGGGCGTGGCCCCAAATGGCCGATCTTTAGAGGGAGTTACAAGAAGTCTATTTTACAAATTTCTTGACTCTAGCTCTAAAACTGTGGAAGATATACATTTTCGCGATTTTTGGGGGCGGGAGGGGGCGTGGCCCCAAAAATTTGGCCGATCTTTAGAGGGAGTGACAAGAAGTCTATCTTACAAATTTCTTGACTCTAGCTCTAAAACTGTGGAAGATATACATTTTCGCAATTTTTGGGGGCGGTAGGGGGCGTGGCCCCAAAAATTTGGCCGATCTTTAGAGGGAGTGACAAGAAGTCTATCTTACAAATTTCTTTACTCTAGCTCTAAAACTGTGGAAGATATACATTTTCGCGATTTTTGGGGGCGGGAGGGGCGCGTGGCCCAAATTTTTTTACCGATATTTAGAGGGCTGACCAGAATTTTATCTTCCAAGTTTAATGACTCTAGCTCTGAAACTGTGGAAGAAATAAATTTTCGCGATTTTTGGGGGCGGGCGGGGGCGGGGCCCCAAACTTTTTGCGTCTCCGATCTTTAGAGGACTTGGCCAGAAGTCTACCCTCAAAGTTTGGTGGCCCTAGCTCTTAAACTGTGCGAGATATAGGCTTCCGTGTTTCGTGGGGGCGGGGTGGCTGGGGGGCGTTCTAGTGGGCGTGGCCGGAAAATCCAGGACGCAATCTTTTGGGCTGGTCAGCCCTAGTCTAAATTCCAAATTTGGGGACTCTAGCTTCAAAATTGCGGGAAATATACACGTGTTATCGAATTGTGCATTCATGTATATCGATTTTCGCGATTACGGGGGCGGGAGTGGGCGTGGTCAAAATTTTGTTTCTGAAATCTGTAGAGGACGTCACCAGTAATATATATTCCAAATATGGTGACTTTAGCTCTAAAACTGCGGGAGATATAAGCATTTCAAATTAATTTTGGAGGGGGGGCTGGTGGGCGTAATAATGGGCGTGGCCGATTAACCTAGGATCCAATTTTTTTCGGGAGGTCACCAGCAATATACCTACCAAATTTGATTACTCTAGCTTCAAAATTGTGGGAGTTATTCACGTTTAATCGATTTGTGATTTGAGGTGTATCGACATGTTATCGATTTGCCAGCCTCCCAGTGGGCGTGGCATAAATTTGGAATAAACTTGATCTGAAGCAGATAGCTATAATCATAACGCAAAAGATTTCAAGAGTCTATCTAATATCGTTTCGAAATACGCGCGTTCATCCAGACAGACAGACGGACGGACGGACAGACGGACAGACGGACAGACGGACAGACGGACAGACGGACAGACGGACAGACGGACGGCCTGACGGACATTCGACAAAACCAATATACTATGAGTACCTTCGGTATCAGAGTATAACAATGCCACGCGAAAAAACAAAAGCTCAGTATAAATCGAGTTTGTTAGCGATTCTTAAAACTGCTTGGTGTAAGCAGTACAAAGCAAAACAAGAAAGCTTTTGACAGTCTGCTCTTCAAGGGATTTTGTCAGCGATCATCAAAACGGCTTGTGGCGTAGTGGGTAAAGTTGCGAACTGGTGAGCGACGAGGACCGGGTTCGAAACCAGCGGCGACTGGTCATTTATTTTCATTTTTCTTATTCTTCTTTTCAAATATATAATAGCTGTAGTCAAATTCATTTATTTTCAATTTCCTAAATTGTTTCTAATTTTTTTTCATACATAAAGTAGCTTTAATAGAATAATTCAAAAGAAAAATTTAAATTCATTGGCAAAACCAATGACACGCGAAAAAAAATATGGATCTCAAATTCTGAATATAAGCTCTCGTATGTTCAGATTAAGTTTTATGACAATTCAATTTCCGACAGCAGCTTGAAAGGTATAAGAGCAACAGGCACAAAATTTGGTATGTATATTGTAGTATACATATGTAATGTAGTTTTGACTTTTTGGAAAAACTGAAACTTGTATATTGTTCAATTCGGTAGCACTTATGAATGCTAAGGGACGCGTCCACGAGCTGCGGATAGTGAAACGTCCCTGTTTACATGAATACCTTTATATATTTTATTTTATATGTAGGGTATATGTATATATGTATGCGACATTAATATCTGCGAATTAAATAAGCAGTCACGGAAAAATAGTAAAAATTGCTTTAAGGTTCGAAAAGAGTATTTAATCTTCGGCACGCCGAAGATAATCCTTCTCCACTTGTTTTTTTTTAAATCAGTGTGGAAATCAGGCAGCAATCTTCGCTAAGCCCAACTTTCAAAATATAAACAGTTGTTTTTGTGTTGTTTTAAATATTTAATTCTCAGATCAAATGCATATTTAATTGATATTATTTTTATTATATTAACATGGTTTAAGAATATATGGCAATTATTTTAATTTTATTATATATTTATTTATATTAAATATCACAATTAGGTCTATTAACTAATACAAGTCAAACATGTTTTTTGAGTAATAGAAGTAAAACAAACACAAATAAATCTAATTAGATAATTGAGTTTCCAATTCGATTTGTCATTTTATCTGATCTGTCATTTTTGTCTGATGAACTGCATTCTGGGGGTACCAGATTCCATTACTTTTCAGTGGCATCCAAGGCTGATATCGATGGCATAGGACGGTTGTCATCAAACTCGTTCCATGTTGAAGAACAGCGGATGCATCATTTGAAGACAGGAGTAAACAGCCAATCTGGAAGAGATAAAGAATAGAAACATTTTGAAATTAAACAAAGCTTGATATATCAGGTGAAATGAAACAAGTAAGAATGCTCTAGTCGGGAGTGACCGACTAGGAGATACCCTGACATGCATTTATAGTTACATATTTGTGTACAAACACACACAGCAAGCAGTGGAAAGTGAAATCTTAAACAAGTCCTTTTGCACTGATTTTAGTTATACAACAAATTAAAATAATCTTAAAATGCTAAGAAAGTGTTTTTTTGGAATTAGTAAGGCGAGTACAGGATGTTTTTTTGCCAAATCATTAGCAAGTAAGAAAAAGCTAATTTCAAGCTTAAGGCAACAAGGAGTCGAAGGACTCGCAAACAATGCCTGAGCGTGAATAATTTGTGGGGGGGCAGAGCAGGTTCGTTGGCATTCTACATAATCCAGGACAACGGCGACCCACATAATGCAAATTGCTTTTATAATTTGCACAGCAACGAGCAGAACGAGGATGAGGACGAGAACGAGAACGAGGACGAGGACGTCATTCATCAGCCTTACGAAGGACCACGAGGCGCCGCGGATTTTCGACTTTTTAGACAAATTTCCAGGGATTAACAGCAGCAAAGTTTTGCTTGCACTTTGTTATTGTTGTTGCATGCAACGTTGCAAATGTTGCAACATAGTCGGCGCTCAGTTTAGCGCTTTTGCGCTTCATTCCATTTATTATGTCTGTGTTTATCTCCTTTTTGGTTATTTTGATTGCCAAAAATATTTCAAGTGGGTTTTCAGCGGCGCATTTTATTTGCTTTTAGGATTTCCGTTTTCGCCAGCCGAATGCAGCGTTCATTGCGAATTTTTCATGCACGCACCCCACACACACACACACACACACACACACACCGCACACACACATACACATAGAGAGACATACAGATACAGATAGAGTTACAGTTACTGCCATAGCTTTAGCCATAGGATACAGATACAGATACATTTGCAGTTGCAGTTGCAGATACAGATACAGGAAACAAGCGTTGGCATTGAATGCGCACAACGGAGTCTGTCAGTAGTTTTGGCCGGATTTGCTGAACTGATGTTTTAAAGTGTATATACAAATGGCTACATTAGCTATGAACTTGATCAATTTCAATGGCAAACTTAAATACAAGTTTCTATGGAAAAGAATATGTGAATTTAGAGTAGAACATGTATTTAGTATTGCAATAATTTAACAATTGTTAAGTTCCTTATGAAAATATATATTATTCTCGAAACTAACATAAAAGTATAAAGTTACATTTGAAATATTTTTTTTAAGGATTTTTTACTATTATGATTAACATAACTTTTCTTTATATTTCTCACATGTTCTTATGAATTGTATATAGTATTCTGGGTATTTAATAAGATAATAACTACTACATACTACTACTACTAAAGATACTGGTAAGTGTTATAAAGGCCACTAGAATCTCCCTAACCAGACAGAAGTTTATGGATAAAAAGAGATATCGATAAGGCTGAAAAGGACAGAAGAATCTAGCCCATCATATTAAAGTTTATGGATATTTAACACAAGGCAGGCTGAACCTTAAAAATGGTATTTTAAACAATGATTTTGTCTAAATGAAATTGAGTTAACTGAGTTATCTGTAGAGTGCATTTTGTAGTCGACTAAACTGGGCGCACAATCAATCTTAGTCGCTTTCTTTGTGCCTTAGTTTTCGTGTTGTTTTTGGCCTGTATGTGCCCACCTATCGTAGCATTGTTGTTTACATGTTCATTCGCGGGATTTTTCACTTGAAATTGGAAAGTCGACGGCGACGTTTTGTGGGGGCTGGATGGTAGCACACACAAAGAGTTAAGTCCCCACATGAAGCATGGCAGGGGCTCAATGTCTGTGTAGTATCCTTCGGACACGGGGTACAGGGTACAGCTAACGGGCAGCAGCTTATTGTTTGGGCCACCATTGTAGCATTAAATGAAGTTTTTTGGCTTTAGTGCCGGCGTTCGTTTTGTGGTTAAGCTTGTTATAGCTTTAATTTAGAGCCACATCCTTGGGAAATCGCATCAACGCAGCGGGAGATCGTTAAATAATTCATGTCAGGCACACGAAAAAAAAACAAAAACCGAAGCAAAAAAAAACTCGTACAAGAAAAGACGCAATGAAAGCCAAATTAAGCAGTTGAAACCGTTTAGCAGAGCTGGCTGCTGGAACGCAGCTGGGCGCCAACGAACCCAGCTGATTTACAGTGCAATAATTTTCATCTCATTTTCATTACATTTCGGGCTTAAGGATACATGCCAGTGCCAGCGTACTCCTTGAGAGGTGAGAGAGGCTGCGCCCTCTTAAGCACCAATGCTATTTATCATTTGGCAAGTGCTTATGCATGAGTTCAAATGTGGATATGGATATGGGTTAGCAATGGCAACTGCCAATAGGCTTGCGACTTGCCACTTGCCACACAGCTGCACACTTTCCATAGATAGTACATATTTGTACTCTTTTTAAAGAACAAAAGTGTATTCATTTTGCTCTGAAGCTTGTAACGCATGGAAGAAAACGTTGGAGCAACCAAAAGTTACCTCTGTCTGTCTATCTGTCTGTATGTATGCAACCTAGTCCCTCAGTTTTTGAGCTATCACAATGAAACTTATTATTCAGAGGGACTAAACATTTGTCGGAGCTAGCCAGATCGGACCACCATATCTTGTAGCTACTATGCAACTGAAAGTTGGTTTTGTCCATATTTAACAAGCTTTAGAGCTATCAATTACTTTGCGATCTTATTGCGATCTTGGATCCTTATTATTCACCAATGTTTATAATTTAAAGATTGATTCCTAAATAACGAAACAGTTTTATTGGAATAGCTGAGGCATATGCGTACAATATAAGGTAACGAAATCTGACTAGAAAAGAGTATAGAATCTTCGGTCCGCCGAACATATTTCATCCCCACTTTGAAGTGCTTTCAAAGTTGTGTACAAGTCGGAAAACAACAGGGGCACCAAACAGTTGGCAACGGCTGTGACACTTCACAGCGTCGACAGATTTACATCAATTATTGCACAGGTGGGCAACAGGTGGCAGACAGGACAGGACATGACACAAAGTAACAACAACTATTGCCATGTAAAATTGAAAATATAATGGTAAAATGCTGATTATAGATTTTCGGTATACATATTTTATATATGTATGTATATCTAGTGGGAATCTTCAATGCATGTCCTGGTAGAAAAAGATATAGTATCCAAGATATAGTCATCCATTTGGATGATGGATGGACGATCTATAGGTTACAAAAGAGGGCACAATCAATCTAATAGATTGCAGTTTATAGGCCCCACTCATAACAATCATAATCAAATCTAATTAAAGCCTTATTATCTGTTTAGTTTTCTAATTGTGAAATCTGAATTAACTTATCAGATGACCAAAAGAAAAGAAAACGCAGTCAGCTGTTTGTATTCAATTCAACTCGTTTTTTATACTTATACAACACTAAAAAATGCAAATATTTCAGTAATCGAAGTAGGCAAAGCTGTCAAGCTTTGTTATATTCAGTAAGAGCTGAACCAACATTTTTCAGTTGTATACTTCGTATTAATCAGTTTCTGTTTTAAATTTCAACGACAATATCACAAATACTATCTGAAATCTTTTAAGCCAGCACAACGATAGCTGAAGCGATATTTCTACTATATCGATACATACATACATCGATTGATCAAAATATCCTCGCTAAGCTCATTCGTTGCGAAATTCGCCAGATTAACTAACGACTTACCAAGTTTTGGAAGAACGAAAAAGACATTTAAATTAAAATTTCAACATGTTTCTCGATGCTTTCGGAACACCCAAAGATGTGACGCCCGATAATCTGCACGAATATCCCTATAATCTGGTGAGCTTTATTTGTATTTGCGTTATGCTGTCAATTTAATGCCGAATATTACACAGCATGGCGTCATGTTGCTGACATCGGCCGATCAGGAGCTCTATATACCGCCGCGCTGGCATGGCACCATATATAGCACCGATTCATTGCTGGATAACTACCGCAATCGCTTCAAGGTGAGCATTGGTTTAATAGCGAGTCGGATTTCCAATTGTGCCCTTGCACATGGTGAAATTATACAAGGTGGGGTACATTTCTTCTATAAACAGCAAGGTCGAATATTTGCGTATATGTGCTTAAGCATGCACACATGCATGAAACTAGAAACGGCTAGTATAAGCAAATAAAACACAAATATGCAAGCACATACACAAACACACATTCAGCAAAACAAGCAACATTCATCCGCATAGCAACCTTCTTCAACGACTTGCAGAAAGCGACTGTAAACTAGGCAACACAACAAGATCCATCACGATATTTACATATGTATATCCCACCTTGTATAATTTCACCATGCCTCGGCATTAGCAAGCGCGGTAAAGAGACGGAATGAATTTTCACCGTTATTTTTTTGGTCGTCATCGTTGCTCGAAAATTCGCACATGTGTGCGTCAAACAACAACAACAACAACAGTTCATTGCAAACACAAGCTCGAATAGAATTGTCTTTGCATATTGCCATTTGTCTTTGCAATTCTACAAAGTCTTAGGTATTTTCAAGCAAGCAAACCGACCAAAGCAAATAACGGTGAAAATGCATTCCGTCTCTTTAGCTCGCATGCTTTCGTTAATCGTATTGTGTCGTTTTTATGCGGTAGCTAATTGTTAGTTTAAGCTACTTATGCAATGAGTAGCTCCTTGATAATTTTTGTATCAGTATTGAATATATAATTAGCACTCAATTCTAAGCTCATTGCGTTATTCGTGAGAGATTGCTGGAAGCTATGCGGGTTGTAGTCTCCGCATCAAGGTACACCCGGACTTTGATCCTTTAAAAAAATGGATTTCTTTCACCTTGCATAGGGTATTTTGAGAGTATGCATATGTATTTGTATACGCATTAGTGTCCGCATGATCATATTATCTTTTTTTGAGCTATTCGGCGCTCTTATCTACCCATAATGAAGTCCTGCCCATGTATGTTTGATAAGCATCAGTAGCCAAGTCTCTATATCACATGTCGATACAGTATATAGTGTCCATATCCATGTCCGCTTGTCTGTTTTTGTAATCGAATCGCAAAATTACCTCATAAGACTTGCAAAGGAAATAGCGATGAGAATCCCACTGAAACAAAAAATGTATGTAATCAATAAGAGCAATTGGCATCTGCAAGGATGTATAAACCTTGTCCTGCCAGTGCATTCATGTTTTAACTTTTTTAACATTGACTCCGTCTCCCTTTCAATAGCCCGATTGCAGTATGCTAACATTCCACGCCATGGAAGTCTATGAACCGGAGCTAATCTGCTGTGAGCGTTATGTGGTGGAGATAACTGTTTTGCCAGCTGGTCAGTCGCTGCAGACTTTGAACGAGATTTGTGTGTTCCTTGTGAAGATATACGATACGAACACACTGATCACCAAGGAGCTGGGCACCGAGCTCAACTTCTTTCCGACCAATCATCACTATCATTTGCGCATCATGAACGAGGGCATCGACATACTCTATGTGGATGACAGCCAGATCTATGGCAGTGGCAATGCAGCCACTGGCATAGCCGCAGGATATCAGCATCAGTGCGTGCAGCGTCTCATGACCAAATTGCAGCCAGTGAGTGTGAAGAGTCTGTCGGGCAAGCCGCTGCCGGAGCAGCTGTGCAACATGTGCCGCAAGGTGGAACAAACCGATGACAAGAAGTAAACTTCTGTCTATCACATGTAATAAACATCAATATTGATTCGCCAATATTTGATTGCTGTGTTTTGTCTGTGGGGGGTTATCAGACTTGTATATTTATACTCGTTTTTGGAGAAGGAAGGACGAAAGCGTCAGACATACTTACAAGTTACCTCTAGAATATTTAAGTCTGTCCTTATGTATGCTAACTACACCCTCAGTTTTTGGGATATCATAGTGAAACTTGACATAGGGACTTATTACTCAAAGTTACTAAACATTTGTCGGAACCGGCCAGATCGGACCACCATATCATTGAGCTATCACTATCAATGACTTGAAGCTTGAATGTCCTCTGTACAAGAAAGAAATAATATAAGCAGGCTATCCTAAAGCGATGACATATACACAAGTATATACTTCAAATATAAGCTAGTAAAATCTGTCCAAAGATTCGAATAGAGTATAAAATTCAGCTCGAGTGCATCAACAAGTCGAATCAAAAAGAAGACGTTTGCTGGCATACTTGGATATTTCAAGGCGTTTCACACTATTGTCCGTTATGCAAAGTGCTGTGGTCCTTTTAAAGTTCCCCCCTTAGATTAGTATTCATAACAAAATGTCATATAAATATAATACATATATTTTGCTGTGCTCTGGCAAATCCCTTGGGCAACTCCAGCGCTGCGTGACATCTTTGGTCTCATTTTGTTTTTTGGTTTCGTTTCGAGAGTCCCGTCCCATATAAAATAATCTTCTTTTGGTCTTTTCAATGCGGCCTTTGGCTATTTTATGGCTTTGCAATCGTTCTGTAACTGTGCCTGGAATATCTAATGGATGCGTGCAACTAATTGAGTTGCCTCCTAGCTCCTGGCAAAGGATTTGCTTTCGCTATTGTGGTTTCTATGTTTGCATTTTGGCAAACCTTTTTACATAAATTCATTTTTCGTCCGAAATGGCTTAAGTCTTTAATGGCTTTGGTCAGAAGGATTTGCTGTTGTTCAGCGGGCTTCAAGCAAAACAACAACTGCAGAGACAGAGAGCGAGAGAGAGAGAGAGAGAGAGAGGTCAAAAAGTCATTATGAAATGAATAAGTGCAAAAGGAATATCAATGAAATGTTAAAGGTTTGTGTTTGTTTTAGCAAAGCTGATGATGTTTTTGCTTATTTGCTATTAAAATTGAGATGCGTATTAAAATTTATCGATAGTGTAAATCTTAATCATCGAATGACAAATTTAAAGGCTTGAGATAAAAACAATTATAGTTGTGGTCAACAGATGTAACTGAATCTAAATACATATATATCTATATATAATTCAGTCAATAGTTTTGGCACAGAAAATACTATCGACAGCATATAAATATCACAAGCATCGATATATTTGCAGCTCAGTTTCGTATTGCCATTGCTACATTTTAATTCATTTTAATGTTTATAGCTTTTGATTTATGTATTTCTGTAATATCAAATATGTTGTCTTATATAATAGCTTAAATTAAGGGTATGACTTGGAAAACTATTGAGATTACCTGAAAATATTAGCTATCGATAGCTATGCAACTCATCGTTACTTGATGTTCTCAGAATTACATATTTACCTAATTTTCGTCTACTATACACTCTCAATTGGATTATATTGTTTATTACGTTCAGCAAAAAACAGGACTACGTGGAGGAATTCCCCCCAGAAGCAAGGCCGACTATAACCATATTGGTAGGTACAAAAATCCACTTGAAATTGCCCACTAGCAAATAAGCTGTTTTCCAGCGTCTCGACCAGGGGGTGTACAGAGTACAGAGTACAGCGTACAGTACAAGTTGGCCAGAAGCAAACGCAGCTCATAAATTTGTACGGCACATACTCGCATGACAACTTAAGTGCGGTCAATGTTTGGGGTGCGTTCCATTAGGAAAACAATTACAGACAACACACACTGACAGCCCCAAAGGCAGTACCAAATACAATCTCCAGTTACACGGAGATAGTCCTCGTCCGCTTTTCCCGCCGACCACTGAGAAGATAGCCAAACATTCAGCGATGCCTCTCTGGCCATAAATTACGAATATGTCGTCGCTGGCCGCCACTCGGTCGTGTCTATTAGCAGCCTTAGAATGTCCGAGTTTGACAATGCTTAGGCTTAGTTTTGGGAACCCGTTGGCTGCCTTCATCCACGCATCCTTCCGAAGGCGGCTCGTTTATCAAGTGCAGCCAAGCGCGACAGCTGCTGCTGCTGCTGTAAACCACCACCCACACCACCACCACCAACCTCAGCCACTGCGCCCACTTTAAACGATTTTTAAAGCAAACGATTGAGAAGTGATTTGATGTAGAATACCAACTAGGATATGCAGTTGTCCTAGTTGCCTAGTTGCATTGAAACTATCAAGGCTAGCAATTCTAGCTAAAACTCTCTTGAGCAGACAGCGACTGTCGCTCGAAAGAAGTCTCACAATTCAAAAGAAGAATGTTGTCCACACTCGCATTAAAAGCAAGAGATAAAATTGCTTTGAAAAATATAGAAAAACTATGGTCGAAAAGAAAGATATAAGTATCTAAAATGTACTAATCAAAATTCCTACACATAATTCTAAGACATAATAGACACTTATTTTTATGAAAATAGAACGTATCATAATTTAAAATAATATATATACTTTATATGGTCGGAGATGCTTCCTTATGCCTGTTACATACATTTGCACAAAACCATAATACCCTTTTTACCCATTTTTAATGGGTTCAGGGTATAAAAACACCAGCAACTGTTTTTCTTTTTTCACTTTAAGAATAACTTTAGATTCGAACATATTTGCATTAGTTTTGTTCAAACCGGTAAATAATAAATAATCATTAAAATCTCAGTTGAATTGCGCTTAGTATTAGTTCGCATACATCTTTTTTAAAGATTCTTAAACCGAATAATATTATGACTCTCACAAGTTATGCTGTTAAATATTTAGTTATATTATATATTTTCAATATTATTTTAGCTTAGTTTGCTTTATACTCTGATACCGAAGCTATTAATAGTATGTTATGCAATGTGCGTTTGTAGATAGAGACTTTGTTTCTAGTCGCTTTTTTATGCTAAAAAAAATAGCTTTCTAAAGATTTGATGCAGAAATTCAATGCCTTACAAATCGTGTTAAAATAAATAGTTTTTATATTGTACTATATGCCAAAAACTGCTTTTACAAACAAATCCTATGCTTATTGCTCTATTTGCTCAATGTGCTAGACGAAAATGTATATTAGCCATAATTGCGTTAAACAATTTAAATCGCTACGACTGGTCGCCCTTTGGACATGCCTGTCATTCCTGTGTCCCGAGGTCGAGCTGCTCCACACAAGATTAGCCAAATAAATTCTAATGCCCAAACATAAATTATACAAAGTGGAGGAGTGGAGTTTCAGTTTAACGCTCACGTAACGCATTCGCCCGAAACGGAGCGTCACATGTGTGTCTAAGTGATTTTCAATAAGTTTGCAGCAGTTTCTGGGGGCGGCAGGTCCAAAGTTTTTCGATGGGGGGCGGTGGCACAATTTTTCACACAGCCCCACACAGATGTCTATATTCGTGCGGCAGGCAAACACGCAGCAAGTGGCATAATTTATGGCACCCAAAGATGGTGACTGGAGGGGGGGCAGAGAGAGAGAGAGAGAGAAAGACATATGTGCGATTCTAGCGCATTTTCGCAAGCGTCAATAATGACGAGCGATTTCTCATAGCCAAAAATGGCACTCGTCGTCGGGCAGAGGCAATGGTCTCATTTTGTGCCAAAGCACCAGCGATTTGCAGCAGCTGCGACCTTTGATATTCGCACACACACACACACACACACACACACACACACACGTCGCAACACCAACACGTTCGTCTATCACGTAAAAACAAACTTGATTTTCGGCCATCAAAAACGCCATCAGTCTTCCTTCCCAATGTCTGACAAATGTTTTCTTTGACTTTCCCCCCAGCCGGGAAAACGTGCTCGCTACATTTTCATTTCGGCGAAATTATTTTTTAATCACAGTTCAGATGTCGCAGTTGTTGGCGACGAGGGTGCTGCTAGTTACTTTTTAAATATAAATCAGTGTAGAATATAAGATTTCAATATTGCTGCATAATTTATATTATATGGTGTCATTTTGTTTATTTATATTTAATTTATTCAAGAGCAGTGAAATATGTCCTTTATTTGTTATATATATGTATGCAAAATAAACACACATATATTTCTATAGAATGTGTAGGAAATAACAAACTCATATATAGAATACGCCACATGCAAATAAAAGTAATTTAATAAATGGAATTCAATTATTAAAAATCAGGAATTTTTGCTTTAAGAGACAGATACTATGTTAATGTAAAAGTTGGTTACGAATTTTAAAAATCAAGAAGAAATCGAGGGCAAAAATGTTCCAATCTAAGAAACATTCTCAACTTTATATTAGGGTTTAGTTTTTGAGTGTTTCTTTCATATTTTGAGTACTTTGAGTGCTTTCATATATTAAATAAAGAAACTCTTCCATGTGTAGAAACTGAAACATATCCCTATGCTCACAATTGAAACATTAAAAGGCAATTCAAGATATATTCGAGGTGAGTTTACAAAGTCTCACCTTCAATTCATATACTAATAACATGTAATCCATGGCTGTTTTATTTTTCTGCTAAAAAACATATAGAGAAACTTGTACTAATTTTAGTATCACTTTCCAGCTGGTTACACACATCAATGTTTCCGCACACAACAAAAGCGAGAAGACAAAGTTGACTGTGTGTGTAAAAGTTTTCTCATTCGAGAGATATGCAGCTGGCACTGGAAGCGTTCCGCTATTAATGCAATCGAAGGGCATTTTGGCGAAGGTCCTTAGCTTTCGTTATAGCCAGCCAGGCGCTTATGGTAAATGCCGCAAAATGGCAAGCAAATCAGCGCCAAGACGACAGCAGCGCAAACTAAAAATTGCAATTGTGACAATGCTGACAATCTGCAGGCGACAGCAAGCGACTGAAACAGAAGGGCAGCCAGACAAACAGACGGCAAACAGAACCCACACTTCTCAGGACATCATCCCCCCATCAGCTCCCATCCTGTGGGCTACGTCTTCATCTCGAGCAAACGGCGACACTTACAATCAGTATGAAATTTACGCGATTTTCATTGCGGCAAATGGTTCGTTTTTGGTATTAACATTTCTTGCCAGCAACTTGGCAAATTGTGCGGCAAGAAAGGGCAGGAAATGTTGCTAGCGGGGATGCGTAGCAGAAGCTGTGCCAATTCTCATATTTATATACCCTCAGCGAAGGCAGTTGGCCACTATATCCTTATGTTTGCAACGGCATGAGAATATAACTGTTGTTGATGATGAAATTGTGATAAGGTAGTAGAGCGAAAGTTTCATAATCAAAACCAATTACCAATATACTAAAATTTTTCAAGCTGAGCATATCAGAGAAAATTTATTAATCTGAATATGTTTTTACATGCGATACTCGAGACTGTCTGTTATTTTCAAATTAATACCGATACAACATACTCCAAAATTGTATTCACAAAGCATAGGCCTTAATTATAATGGCCAAAAAAAAACTATCATTCTTTATTATTTAAGAAATAGGTATACGCATTTTTTTCAAATATATTATGTTTTGATTTAAACAAAATAAAATTCTTAGTAAAAAGCAGATCATATCAAACGACTAAATGACTGCAATCAGCTTAGACAGCCCTCAAAGAAAGTGCATACCTAGATCAAGTTCAGATCCAATCACTCATTCACTCAATTAGCTAGCTGCAGGGTATTGCTACTTCGATGTGCTTGTTCTGCTTTTTGCTTTCCTTGTTATTTTTGCGCTGAGTTTTTCTTCTTAGCACGCCATAGCCGACAACAACAATAACAACAACAACAACAACAATGGCGAAAAGCTCGCGACTGCCACGGGGCCAAAAGTGGCATCAGCTGCACTTGGCGAGGATATATCCTGAGCCGTTTCCTGCCCCCAACGCCAACTAACCCCCCAGGACTGCCGCCTTCTATCTGGCTGTGTACGCACTCGCTGACTGACTTCGTTCGGTGGCATAATGCAATAAGCGTAGCCAGCATCGTCGTCGACTTCGTCCTTGTTCGCGTCTTAGTCCTGCGCTAACTTTGAGCCTTAGAGCAAACAACAAGCAGCGGGAAAGGGAGGGAAAGCGCATGTGTGCCAGACAGGTTATGCGCTATAAAAAATTTAAGAAATTGCCGCCAGTGGCAGCCAAAACGACAATACTTTCGAGTATTGCACAAATCAAAATACTTTCAGCTACCACTTCAGAGATCTTTGTTGTCTGCTCCTTTTTATTTGTTTGTGCCATGGGTGAAAGTTGCCGGCACAACTGATGCCCAACAACAAGGTGCTAAATAAATTATGTATTAAGTATTTCCAGCATCAATAACATTGAACTTTTCTTTTTTTTTGTTTAGAAGAGAACAGAAGTTAAATAATAATGCATAATTTTACAAGTCAGCTTACTAAAATATGCTCATTTTTCTTGCCAAAAGCAGCTGAAATGTTCTTTAGAGTTTCTTCAATTTAGTTTTATACCATAAACTAACAGCAGCCTTAAGTTCATTTAATTTTTGTTTTTTTTAGAAGATTACAAATATATAATCGTTTTTCTTCCACAAGTTCTTTCTTTTCGCATTCTTCTACAAGTGAATGCCAAATAAATTATGTCATAGATAATTTCAGCATCAATAAAAGCAAACATTTCTTTTTTGAAAGAGAACCAAAGAAAAAAATAATACATAGTTTACTTGTTATGTTAAAAAAGTGAAAAAAACAAAATATTTTGCATAGTTTCTTTAAAATACCAGCTAATAAAGATACAGAAATTTAATTGAAATTCTTATATTTAATGTTCAAATAACTTAGAGATATAACAGAAAAGCGTTAAATATGTAAACAAATAAAAATCACTGAAGAAAAGAAATCCGAGATACATTTCATAACAACAAATAGAGAAAGTACACAATTGAAACCTTACAAAAATATTTCAAGTGTAAGTTTAGCTGAAGAACCCAATACTTTGTGTTCGTCAAGTTGAATTCAATTCACTTAGAGCTGTTCTAGCAGCTTTGGTGAATCCTAGCTAAATTCCTTGCCACAAGGCACATGCAAAAACGTCACGTGTGTTTGTGTGTGTGTGTGGGTGGTTGGGTGTGTGTAAAGCGAAATTGCGTCATGTGCCATTCCCAGGCGTTGCTGCACTGGGTCATAGGTCATCGTCAGGCAGTGAGTGCGTTGTGTTGAGTAGCTGGGCTATTTGGCCCAATCCTGCAGCTATGCATATCCTTTGGTCGCATCAACTGTTAATTGTACAGCAGAAGAAGCAGCAGCAGCAGCAGCAGCAGAGCAACAGCACTGAGAGCAGTTGCATTTCATAGCAATAATCAAATTTAATGCAATTTATTAGTACAATTTGAAAAAGGCTGCAAGGCAGTCAATTAAATGGACGCACGTCCTGTGGCCTCGGCACTGATTTCTTTTTAATCAACCAAAGAGAGGGGTGTACGTGGAGTGCTGGTGGGTGGAGGGGGGGGGGAGAGTGGGGATACGGCGATAGCCGTATAAATCAAATTACATGGGACAAAATGCCCATAAAGTGCATAACCGCAAAATACACTTAAAATGGAGGCAAAATGATTGAATTGTGTGCGAGTCCTGCCAGAGAGTCCTGCCTATATGTATGTGTGTGTGTGTGTGTGTGTGTATTTAATGCAGGTGTACACATGTATGCGAGTGTGTTTGGATATGGCAAAGCTGTTTGGTCGGCTTATGGCATCGCTTTCGCAGTCGTGTCGGTTGCCTTTGATAAAATAATATTCCCCGTGGCCCGCCCCCGCCCCCCTCTCAAATGTATTTCAAAACTCAAACATCCGTTTGTGTGTGTACATATTTTAAATTTAATTACTACACGCTGCTGCAACAACAACAGCGCCAAATTCAAGCAGCCAGCCAGCCAGCCAGTCAGTCTATCCATCCATTCATCCATCCAAGCAGATCAGGCAACCGTTCGCCCATTTGGCATTCCCATTCCCATTCCCGAAATTCCCCCTTTGCCAGAACCCAGCCCATTCCACAGATCCTTTCATTTGTCGCAATGGCTCAGCACTGGTGCACCATAAATTTCCATTCGAAAATAGTTGGCAGGCCATTCAGATCTCTCGACGGCTGCTCCAGAACTTGTTATTAATAATTAAGTTTTTGTATATATGCATTTAAACATTTCTTATAATTTTTTACATCAGTTCAAGCATTTGTTTAACTCATAAGGAATATTATATAAAATGTTTCGAAATTTGTTTTAATAATATTAAAGCAACCAAAACTGTAATATTTCTTAAAAAATATTATCCAATTTGCTTACACAAGCTTTACAATTTTTAAGAAATATAAATAAAAGTAAAATCCCATTTTATATCTAAATATAAAATTATATTTATTTATGTTACCTTTTAAATATTATCCAACTTCTTAAGACCTATTTTTCATAATTTTGGTTAAAAAGAAAAGCAAAATAAAAGCACATTATCATCATTGCATTTGCTAAACTTTACAATCAACTCGCTTAAATAAATATATTTGTAAGCCAGCTGGCCTGGGCCATATGTGAATGCCTTGCAGGACCTTTCGTCCTGTCCCATGGACGCATTTTTGCACATTTAACTCAATTTGTGGCTTACATTTAATTAATTTAATAATACGAAATGTAATTTTTTTTAAATAACCGCAGCGCAACAATTTGCTTCGTGTGCATGTGTGTGCAGGTGTGCGTGTGTGTGTGTGTGAGTGTGAGCAGGTGTATGCGAGAGATTTCAATAAATAATGGCCAAGACGACCGCTGAACTGCTCTATAAAGATTTTCACTCACAACTGTAGTTACAGCTGCCGCCCAAAGCCCCGCACAGATGGCGGCACTACGGCCGCGCATATGCTTTGCCAATAGATGGCGCCACACAAAACACATTCCACATGCTAAAGTGGCAAAAGCTTTGTTCTGTGTGCATGTTTGTGGATGCCAATTGAAATGTGCTGCTTAAGATAATATTATGCTATAATGTTATTAATTATTCATATATTATATCTTATATGCCAATTTTATGTTCATGAACTAGATGCTTAAACAATTCAATTAGCTTGTAAATGTTTTGTTGTAGAAGCTACAACAATTTTAACCCTTTTAAACCCACTAAATTGCTTTCGCTGACGAGATCATGTCAGAATATTAATTAAATAATTCATAATGAAGTTCATTAACCCGTTAACATTACATTATATGCTTACATTTGTATTAGCCAGTGATTCATTTATTCTATTATAAATAACACAGTTTTACTTTGGAATTGTAGACCTAATAGATCTATGACATTGAGACTGTCAAGTGAGTGGAACTGCATGTATGCGGAAGATCTAATCGCACCTAATATGTTCTATATGTAAATCGAATAGAATTGCATTGTTGTTATGTCTGTTATTGTTTCAATGAATCATGCTGCTGATAAGCCGAGTAAAAGCGTTGCGAGCAGCGAGTGTAACGCGAACATTGACAGTTGAGATCCACTTGTAAAGCCACCCCTCTACTTATACCCCCCTCTCCCTCTCCCCTTTAGGCCCTTCCGTTGTGGATCGTCAACATTTCACTTTCCGTTTGTTTACACTTTAAACAAAAAACAAACAAAGCAGCGCCGGCGCAGTGGTAAAAAAAGCTTTGCAAAAAAGAAGCAGAACAGAACAGCAACAAGAATTGAAAAGCAAAACAACAAAAAAAAGCTTTAAGAGATGAATCTATAAATGATGCACTGCAGCCGCTCTGCAACGCAGTGCTCAACGAACGAGCAGACAGAGAATACATCAAATATAAGCGTATATAACCGTATACGTAATCAGAACAATCGAGCAATAATAATGCAACAATCAATCAGGTGAATATGCTGCCTATATACATATATGTATATGTATATGTATGTATGTCTAAATCAAAAACTAATTTAATTTGCGCACAGTACTTCAATTTGGCTGCTCACATTTGTGGCAATAAATGGAGTTTTGGTTGCGGCTCAAGTGCCCTTTCCCGGCCACTGTCCACCGGTTAAGATAATGGACACTTTCGACTTGGAAGCGGTAAGTACCCCCGAACAAAACTGCCAAGCACTTGAGCACTCGAAATCAATCAATTGTCGCGCAATTGAAAAGTTATATTAATTAATTGTGCAATAGGCAATCAAGTTGTTGCCAAATTAATGTTTCATGTATGCTTATCGTAAGTTACATTCAAACAATGTGATTTTGTACACCTGAAATGATAAGGCGTGATTCATTTGTTTGTGTCTTGCTTATCGAATAGCTTTGTTTTTGGCGCGTTTTTAAGTAGTTTTAGATAGCGAAACTTGTAACATTATGAATATTTTTTGTTTACAAACATTGTTTGGAATTGCGTTCATATTAATGAATATTTTAATACAAACAATAATTATAATTTAATATAAATATTGCAGATAATTAAAAAAAAATTATTTTGTACTTACAACTTAAAATATTTCATAGCATCAGGATACATCTGAAATGGAAAATGAGTTATTAATTAGTCTCGAATTAAATTGAAAATATTTGTATAGTTATTATAAGTAGTTTTGTTCACTTAACTTAAGATTGCTGAAAACTAAAAATTAGCAAATATTTGTCAGATATTATAAATTAGCTTAGAAAACAAACAAATATCCAATCGATAATATGCAACTGAACTTGTTAAAGTGTTTCAATAATTACGAATATTTACATGACTCATGACATTGCACCTGCTATAATAACAAAGTTTGCCAACTCATTAACTCATTGTTAATAACATTAGTATTATTATTATTAATTTTGCAGTACATGGGCATCTGGTATGAGCACTCCAAGTATCCATTTGCCTTTGAAATTGGCAAGAAATGTATCTACGCACACTATGAGATTGCCGATAACAGCACAGTATCCGTAGTGAACGCGGCAATCAATCGCTTGTGAGTAGTACAGATGATCAAATAAATATATAGTATATACCAAGTTCTAAACATATTATATATAGCACTGGGAAGCCATCGAATGTAACGGGCACTGCCAAGGTCATTGCGCCCGCTCAACTAGCCGTCAGCTTCTCTAAGAATCGTAAGTAAATGTAGCTGCAACTCAACTGTATTTGTATCGTTGTATCCATCCATGTTGCAGAGCCAGCTAGTAGGGCCAACTATCTGGTGCTGGGCACCGACTACGAATCCTATGCAGTTGTCTATAGCTGCACCCCGCTCACGCCCCTGGCCCATCTCAGTGAGTATATATACGGGGTGGGGTAGATGTAAGCTAATCACGTCTTGGCCAATTTGGCATGCGAAACGAGCCAATCAGTTATTGCATTTGGCATAATTAATGCAAGTCCATAATTAATTGCATTATGGTCAACCAGGGAGACATTCTACACTCGAACACCTCGAATTACAATCATTCCCATTACAGAAGTCGTCTGGATACTGGCACGTGAACGTCAACCCACTAACCAGACAATTGAGACAGCACTCAAGCTCCTCGATGACAATAAGATATCGCAATCCCTGCTGATCAACACGGCACAGAAGAACTGCCCCCAACTGGAGGGCAATGGCACAGAGGCAGCTTACACCCAGACCCAGCAGGAGGAGGACGAATTTGGCAGCAATGTCCTGCCGCAGGCTATTGAGACGGCATGAGAATGGCTAAGACGCTTCTATCAGCGTCTCTACAATATATTCCTGAACTTCTTCAATGACGAAATATAAAAGATCTAACTACTCAGAGCTAACGACAACAGTTTAAGAGTTTATACTAAAGTCAAATATTATCAATTCAATTGTTTTTTATATAATGTTGATAATATAATTTGTTGTATTAAATATACTTTTTACATACATTTTATATATAATAATATTTAAAAACTTTACACCAATAAAGATTATTCAGAAAAACATTGTTAAAAGCTGTAGATTAAGAATTAAAGCTAAAATATTCCCAAAGAATTTAAAATTCACAAAAATCGAGTTTTCGATTTTCTATTAAAACCAATGCCAAATTTTCTAGAAATGCCTTTCAAGCACCTACAACTTTCATAAATTTCTGCTCAACTCTATGTTTTTTATGTATAAAAACAAACTTTTAATGCAGTCAAATTGTACTTAAATGTTATTGGTAATTGGTTCCAAATATAATAAGACAAAAATAGATGTCTAGCATGTGAAATGACAAATTTATATGCCGAAAAATCTATATAGAATTAATACTAATATAACATATGTTTATTGTACTGCAAAAATGTAGTTTCAACATCTAGGCTTTAATTTTGACTTGATTTAGTTTAAATGAATATATTTGTAGATCATATTCAAAAATGTTTATATTGTTTAATTTATGTTACTTTAAACAGCGTATTTTAAAGGCGGTAAATTCTATGTATATGTTATGTATTTTCCATATCGAATTAAATGTAATACATTTAGTTCTGGAAATTTGTCAAGCTAAGATTATATACAGCAAACTTTAGTTTTTAGTTACTGTCAATCTAATCGCAGTTCAGACTTTGGAATATGTTCAAGCTACCGCTCTGCGTGTAAGTACGAAATGAGATACAATTGTAAAAGCGATCCTAAGGCTATATGATCTCCCAGCAGCACAGTTATGTTGATGATGACACTGGTCAGTCATACCCTGGGAATGCGGGTGGAAAAGGGAGGTTGTCCGACACACTTGACTGCCGTTGCGGACTTCGATATGGAACGTTATTTGGGCAAGTGGTATACGCAGAAAATGTTTCCAAATTTTTCGAAGAAGGTGCCCAAATGCAGATACACTGAGTTTTTTAAAAAGGACAGTGGCATCTATTACGTAAAGAAGTCGGAAATTAACACCAGGTGAGTGGCTGTCTCAAAACTGAAAGTTAATACTCGATTGTGAACCAAATAGAACGGATACCATACTGGCCACCACTCAGAAAATTGCCAAAGTGGACCCAAAGGGTGGCAGATACGAAATAGCAACGAAAAATCAATGTGTGTAGCAAATATTATATCTAATAGATATAACTTATGTAGTTTATATCATATTTAGTGTTTGCCAACAGCATTGAGATGTATGTGCTGGATACGGACTATGATCAATTTGCCATACAATACTTGTGCATGAACTCGCATGATATTGTTAACTTTCGTAAGTGTTTAACACACTGCAGTTTAGCTGCAGCTGATATATATTATAAGTATTATCTTTTGAATTTCAGAGTGGGTTGTTATCATGACACGCGACCGATCACCGCAGGCAGAAGTCCTTTTTAAGGCTCAACAGTTGGCCACTGTTTCAGGCATAAAAGTCGCCAAAATGATAAGTGTGTCGCAGGATGCTTGCCCATCCGATGCTTAGCTGATCCTTGCAATCAAAAGTGCTTTCGTATAAATATAAAAACTATCATTTTATCTAAGTGAAGGAATATTTTTAGTTTTAGTCATTTTTTATTTAAAATAAATTACTAAATGTTTTAAAAATATTACTTGAAATTTAGATTTAATTTGCTTTAGCACACATTTAAGTTACTGTAACAAATTCCTTGAGTTAAAGTTTAATCTGCTAACAACAACAATGAAAATAATGTTTATACATTGTTTTGATTAAAAAAATATTTTGTAATTTATATAATACTTCGATTTTTATTTAAATATAATTAAAATTAATATTCATTGGAGTTAAGTATATTTGATATTAGAAAAACAAAACATATTACGACTTGTCAACCGTACTGAAAATAATTTGATAGCCTGAATTTAATTTTGTTAGCAGATTAATACTAAATATTATTTTTAAAATATTTCTATTATTGGCTTAGAAACTGACCTGCTTCAACTTAAGTAAACATAATTAGTATTAAGCTGCATTCATATACAACTATACATATATTTAAATAAGTATTTGCTTGTGGAGGTCTTATAAATTTATTCAGCAACTCATCTAACAAAATGCAAATTAACCTTCAGAGTCAGTCTGCTATAAGAATGTGCACCATGAATCATCCAAATTGTAGTTTTATGCATTTTAGTTAAGCAAATCTTAACTGAATCTTCAAAGCGTGTGTGTTCTTTGGCAATGAGGCAATAACAAATCGCAACTCATCAATCGGCAAGGCCGAAAGCTTATTATACTTCTAGTTAAATATACACACAATTTAGTTATGCTTACTATGCAGCAAAGTTGACACTTGCGTTAAATCTGTTTTTATTTGCAATCTAAAATGTTATTTAACAAAATGTTTTCAACTCAATACTTAAAGTGTTAGCTGCAAACTAGCCACAAACTAGCAAATACAAAGTCGAAGCCAAACTAAACGTAAATAATACTTTTTCACTAAGGTAGTAGTGCTGCCAGCTGTTGTCTCTAAGCTGCTTATTTGTTTGTGGGGGGACACTGTCGTTTTATGTATTTGTTTTTGTTTTTTATTATTTTAGTATGTGCGGTAAATAAAACAAATGTTGAGCAACATAAACAAACATAAATCACAAGCCGCAGCAGCCATGACCGGAATAGATAACTCCCACTCAAACTCTGTCTCCTGCTGTACAGTATCGAAAAGGACAATTGCAAAAATTAAACAGCGAAAAGGCAAGAGAATCGTCCTTGCCCAGAGTGGCATAACAACAACAACTACAACAACAACAACAACAACAACAGCAGCAAAAAAGGAAACCCAATGGGGAAATTTTATGCTACAGCGATTTTAGAATTTGTATATGCAACCGTCTACTGTTTTATTTTTGTACTATCCTTTTTTGTTTTGGGTTTTTTTTTTGAGCTTGTAGTCGCCTTACCGCTACGGACTCAAACTCAGACAAAGATGGAGCTAGTGATAGAGTGAGCAAGTTTGGAGGGACAAACTACTCGCTATGCATACAAAATTTATTTTGTAAACAAAGTAAATGCCATTACAAACAAATTGGACTTTGTGCCATGCTTTTTGTACTTTGTTGCGGGGCCCTTGCATTTTTGGCTAGAAGCTGATGCTACACACTGTACCCTGTACCCTTGTACCCTGTACCCGGTTCCCGGCCACCATTGGGAAATCGCTCAAGTGCGCCTCGGGGGCGCCCATGAGCCGACGCTGCTGCTGTGCGTGATGCCTCGACAAGGATGCAAGGATATGTGTGTGTTTGTGTGTGTGTGTGTGTGTGTGTGTGTGTGTGTGTGTGTGTGTGTGTGTGACTGCCTGCCTGCCGTCTGACATGCGAGTCCTCGATGAGCGATAGATAGTATGCTCTTGTCGTGTGCGGTCAGACAATATTTATTGAGTGCAAAAAACACTCAGCATGCAATGAGTGAGCTTGTGCCTTGGGCTATAGCCAAATGAGGGTCTCTTTCTTTCTTCCTTCATTCGTTCCCATCACTCACCAGCAGTGGCGAAAAGGGACCTAACGACTGTAAGTTCTATTGTAGAATGTCTATATCGAACATTTTGCTGCTAATGAATTGGCAATGCGAAGAAAGCAGAAAGAGACTACAAAGCAAACAATTAAACGACTATATGAAGAGAGAAGCGACAATAGAGAAGCTTCCTCAGGTATTCTTAATAAAGAGTTTTTAAAATAAAGCTGGATTACTTAAGGAATAACTTGAAGGAAGCTTAATTTACTGATACCTAATATATTGGATACCAAATATATGAAAATAGGTCAGATTGTGACTACATGAAGAGAGAAGCGAAGTAGTATAAGAATAGAGATAATACCTCATGTGTTCTCAAAAGATGCAAGATACTCAAAAGTGATCATAGTGCTATCTTTGCTGACTATGGACGTACTTTATACTAGTCTATAACGCTTAGGGCGCAGAATATACCTTCCAATACTATCTCTGTTCCCTTTTCAAGTCCCTCACCCAGAATCATTCGCTTCTGCGCCTTTTCCTAAACCGCACTCGAGCCATTCAAGCCGCAGTTCTGCAAATGCTGTTTTTAGCAATTTTATTACCTTTTATTGGCAGCGTTCGTTGCTCATGGCTACTCAGGCTGCTGCAGTCAAAAGCATTGACCGTTAAGCATTAATGTCCCGTTGGCAGCCAAAGCCAAGAACGTGAAACGTGAACTTTTACGTGCTTGCATATTTTATGGGGCTAGTCGAACTTTAATTGGAACAATACCAATAAATGCCAAATGCAGAGCCAGAGAGAGGCAGAGTGAACGAGCCAAAAGTTTGATGTGCATTGACCGGGATTCAGAGCAATTCCCAATGCGAAAAGCAAATCAACTCAAGGGACACACACACACAGACAGACAGACAGACAGACAGACACACACACATATATACATAGCAAGGACAGCCGCAACAACCACAAGGATAACAACGGCTTTTAGCCGTTTTCCCGCTGCCACAGCCGCTGCAAGTTGCGGTTTGTGGCCAGCGGCTGGCCGTAGACAACGAATCCAGTTAACAATTCAATGAACGCAATTACAAGCGACCTGGTTGGGTTTTGGCCCAACCAGGCAGAGCGGGCGCTGCCAGGACACACGTTGCCAGGACAGCGATTAGAGAGAGGCGCGCGCTCGTTTCAAATTAAACGTTCACAACATATTGTTGCTGGCCAGTCGGCCGTTTGCATAGCCGTTGTGGCCAAAAAACGTGGCCATAAATGCTTGGTATCCCCTTCCGCCCCACTCCTCCAAAACTGGTTGGTTGCATAATTTATGCGCACAATTCGTCGCTGCATTCAAATGTTCACGTTCAACGTCTGCTGGCCATTTTGCCATTTTAGTCGCTGTTGTGTGTTTTTGACGCAGCTGACGCAGCACTTCCGATTAATTAAAGCCATTTTATTGACTAGCAGCTGTTGGGTTTTTAGCCACTGCGGTTTTACTTGGCCACAAAGCGTGTGGGTTGCCAAAAAATATACAATTTTTATTCATTTTTTTGACAAACATTTCGGCAAGGCATTTACATTTAAGTCTGGAATACCCGGCAATCAGTATTTGCTTCCAGATTTGTTAGTTTTTATTCCAAGTACCGATTTAAATATATAAAAAAAAATATATATATTAACAAAATAGTAAAATGTTTACAACTTTCAAAAAATGAAAGAAAAAAAACACTTTTAAAATTACAGAAAAAAACAAAAAGTAAAAAAAAAAAAAACTATAAGGAAATAATATAGTAAATATCTGTAAATGAGAGAAAATCTTTAGTTTTTGGATTATCAATTATATCTTTCCTTTTTAATATATAAACATATATGAATAAAATCAGAAAAAACAGTAAACACTTAAAATAAAATTTTAAAAAAATTTAAAACGTTTCTCTTATGTTTTAGAAAAATGTATAACAAGCACATTATTCACAAAAAAACAATGTTAAGAAATATTATAAAGAAATAATGGAATGCAAATCTGCAAGTTTGAGAAAATCTGAAATATTGGCTTATTGTTCAAATATTCTAAATCAGAATAGAATTGTAGATTTTTATTAGAAACTCTTCACTCATAAGTGCCTGTCGTCATTAGATGCTTCACTTTGCTGCTTTGGGAAATGGCTAACCAGCCAGCAGCATATCTGAGTCTGCCCCGGCCAAATTATGACTCCGAAAAGCGGCTGTCAACGTGTGCAGCACGTGCAGTCAATGACGAAGTTTGTCGCTGCCACTGCCACAGCCACAGCGTCTTGCGTCTTGCGGCACGCTTGCCAACTGCTTAATCAATTACGCAACTTTCTAACAACATGCGACAGGCCGAAGCTGGCAGCCGAAACTCCCACGAGCTGCAGAACGTGGCATGCATTAGGGCTAGCTAGCCGGGGCTGAAAGGCTACGGCATAAAAAGGCAGGCAGCTATCCGGAGGCGCCACCAAGTTGACAGCTGCAGCAAACACCTTCCACTTGCAGATGTTGCCGCCAAAGAAAGAAACTGCGCTGCAGCGCAAGTTGGCAAAGTATTTTAAATTGCACGTCGCAAAAGTCGAAAATAGTTTAATTAAAATGCATGTGAAGCATTTTCTTTTCAACATTTGCCTCGGCTTGCATAATGAAATTAACGTGATCTTTCAACAGCAGCCAGCTGCAGAGCTAAAGGAGTTCAAGTGGAGTTGCTCTAATTGCAGGATAATTAAAAAGTAAGTATTTCAGTTCGAATTAGATGTTGTAGAGAATGCAATCGAACGAAAAGTGACGAAACAAAACAACAAGCCATATAAATCACTTTTCCTTTGTATTTATATGCTACGTGTAAATTCTAAATTTAAAAACTACATTTTTAAATCAGTAAAAATGTAAAAAAATATTAAAGAAATGCAAAACTTAAATGTATAATAAATGTGGAGGAAAAAACATGAACAAGTTGGTCTCGAGCTTAAAAATCGGTTCAGTTTTGACAAAGTTATGGGAGTTTCAAGGTTTCAAAGGTCATTTTTAAGGGCTGGGTTCAGTGTATCTCCTATTCAGGCTAGAGCACTCTTGCATTTCTTTTTGGCTTGCTTGTAGCCTTACAGTGAAGCATGCACACAAAAGTGACAAATTCCTTAGCCCTTCATGGCTAACTCAGTTGACCACATTTGATTAGTTATATTACAAATTATTTCGAAAAAACTATGGAAATTGTATTCTCGGCCAAAAGCAGCGCATAAGTCCAAGAAGAAGCCAAACAATGCCTTCAACGCAGCCCAAATGCCTCTCGAAAGTGACGCACTGCATCTTTGACAACGATGGAACGCTAATGGGTAAAGTATGCAAAAGGCACCACACAACTGCAACTAGCAACTGACTATGGCAACTTTCAGATACGGAAGACTTGTACACGCTTGCAGTGCAAAACCTGCTCACTCCTTATGGCAAGATCTACACGTATGAGATCAAAATGCGCTGCATGGGTTTGCTGGCGCCAGTGGCAAGTGCTCTGATCATCAATGAGTACAAGCTGCCCATAGGCGTGGATGAGTATCAGGCCAAGTTCGAGGCGGAGGTCAATCGTCTGATGTCCGATGTGCAACTGCTGCCTGGCGTTAAGGAGCTGCTGGTGCATCTATTTGATCATCGCATACCGATGGCAGTTGCCACATCCGCCTATCGCAAGACCTTCTGCCTCAAGTCGGCCAATCATTGCGATCTGATGCCCGTCTTTCGGCACTTTGTCTGCGGCGATGATCCGGAACTGAAGCGCGGCAAACCAGCGCCGGATATCTTTCTGCTGGCCGCATCACGCTTCCACCCGCAGCCAAAGCCGGAGTGCTGTCTGGTATTCGAGGACTCACCTGTGGGCGTACAGGCGGCCATTGCGGCTGGCATGCAGGTGGTCATGATACCAGATCCGCGTGTACCCGCGGAGAAGAGACAGGATGCCACTTTGGTGCTGAGCTCCATGGCCGAGTTTGAGCCGGAACTCTTTGGCCTGCCGCCCTACGAGAATGTCTCGAAATTTACGTTCGGTTAGACAAAATTATAAGTAATTGAATGGTAAATTTGCAGAATTTGCTTTTATTTGGGTTAGTCTTCTGAATTTATTGGCCTTTTAATGTTAAGTACTGTGAGCTAAGTTTTTAGTTACATTTATTGCTATTATGGACTTTTCAAACTTGGTAAGGAGGCTTAAGTATTCCGCATAAGCAACTTTAAATTGCTACACAGAAACCTATTTCACTTTACTTATTAATCATAGTAACTCCTGAGCTGTTAAACTATTTTTTGGCCTTCAATTTTAATTTTGAAGTTTACTTATTTATCAAAGTAACTTTTGTCATATTAAAGATAATTTTTGAATTTATAACCAAAATGCAGGAATCTGAATTGTGCTCACAAATATGTTGCAAAAACTTTGAAGAAATTAATCTGTTTTCTGTTTATGTGTCAATTTGAATTGTTATCTGAGTGTGCAAGGAAGTTTTTAAAACTTAAAGATTGCGAAGAAAAACTTAAATATTAATGAAAAACGTTTTCTCATAGATATAGAGAAGCCCCAGTTACCTCTTTTTATACATATTTAAAGAAGCAAACAGATCGATCAAAGAAGCTTATCAGTTCTTCACTGACTGAAAGTTATAAATAATTAATGTATATTTATTTACATATTTCAAAATGTGTGTGTTTTTCAGTCAAATCAATTAGTGAAATTGCAGCGAATCCAATTGCAAATTCATAAGAGAAATATCCAAGTCCGCCGGCTTTAATTAAATTAAGAAATGCGAAACTTTGACTTGTTGGAGCCGGCGTCTATAATTATTTGCTGCTCACTTTCGTTTTATACATTTTATATTTTTGTACTTCTACTCCTTTATTTAGCTGCCCTTGAGTGCTTCCTGTGGCGTTCGTTCATTAGGCAAAACGGAAGTGGGGGGCAAAGCGCAAAAAAATAATGATTCAAATAATATAAAAAGCAAAGTTGAAGTCGCTGTCGCTTTTGCAGTCGCAGTCGCAGTCTAAAAGAGTTAAAAGGTTTATTCACTTTACTTTTATGCGAACCGGCTAGCGGTTATGAGGCACAGACAGAGACAGAGACAGAGATTGAGCTGTGGCTCCTATTGGAGACCTTCTAAATGGGGAGGCAGCTGTCGGCAGCATTAAGTAATTATAAGTTGGGACAGAGCTGCTACTGCTGCTGCTGCTGTTGTTGTTGTTACTGCTGCCAGAAAGTTGGTAGTTGCAAGTGGGGGTGCATGCCACACAAATACTCACACACACACACACACACCCACGCACACATGGCGTATGCGTTATATACGCTGCATAATTAAATTGTCAACAATTGACTTTTGGCAGACAAAGAGACAGACGTTAAAATGTTGTATTTGCTTTAGCAATTAAGTCTGATTTATTGTTGGCTTCATCCTGTTTATAATGGCGATTCACTGTGAATAATCTTTAGGCAAAATGCTGATGTTGCTAAATCTAGCAAATTGTCATCAAGTGTTAAACTTGCACTTATGTCCAAGTCATATACCCTAAGAGGGGGTAGATGGCACTTAAGCTGCATTGTGTCCTTTGGGCAGACATTTGTAAACAATATAATGAATATAAGACCAAATAAATGTATCTTGTCTATAGTCGAATTAAAACGTATACTTATGTGTTTCATGCTCAACTATTCCGAGCTCAAGGGTATTCAATAAGCGCAAATTTGCCATTTCAAAATCTAATGAGCTTTCTCTCAATTTCCGTATGAAATCTATAAATTTATTTGCTTGACTTAATCCTAAAACAAGCTTTCCATTTGTGTATAAAATCTAAGCTGCTTCAGTGGGTGGCTCCTCGAGCGGCTCCTCGTCGTCCTGTCCGCTGGTCACGACCTCATCCTCCGTTTTGGTACTCGGTCGCTTCTCAGCCGCACTGCCACGCCTCGAAGTGGGCGTCGGCGTTTCGGGTGGTGGTTCCGGCAGTGGTGCCAAGTAGGGCATGCCAAACTCCTCGGGATCGAAGTCGATCAGGGTTTCCAGTCGCTGTGTCGCCAGCTTGGACCAGCAGCAGGGCAACTCTGCCTCCGGCAGCATAATGACCTTGAGGTGCGCCTCCCTGGCTGCCTGTACACCCTTGACGGTGCCATCAAAGGCCAAACAGCACTCGACACACGGCGGATCACAGAGCATTGTCATGGCCAGCAAATAGCAATCCGGATTGGGCTTGGGGCGATTGTACTCATCCGCACAGAGCACATAATCGAACAAGGCGAAGAACTCTTCGCGTCCGCGTATCTTCTTGCAGTACAGCGAACGCTTGCTGGCCGTGATTAGGGCCAATCCAATGCAGTTCTCATGCAGATGTTTGACCAAGCGCTCCACGCCCTCCATCAGTGGCGGATTGGCAATCAGTTGGCAGGTGTGCTCGTTCAGCTGCACCAGGAAGCTCTCCCACAGCACGGGCAACTTGCACTTGCGGCATATCAGCTGGGCCATCTCATGGGTTTCCATGGGCGCCGAGCGCATCAGGACCTCATCGGGCAGCGTTTTATTGTAGCTGGCAAGGAGTTCGCGACAGGCGCGATGATATATGTGACGAGTGTCTGCGATATGGCAGGTATCATATACATATACTACTATATACAGAGTTCATAGCAAGGCTGCAAGCCATTTCCAACTTTTTTCCCACTCTGAACCAAATCAGTTTTCAAAAAATTAATATTATAATAAAATAATTTGTACTCATAGAAGGTTCGGTTCTGTTTAAAGTTATTGGGCACTAAACATTTACAAAATTACATTTTACTTATACTTGGCTTACAAAAACAAAATGACCTGAAAAATATCCACAATATCTTCCAAAAGAATTATTAGAAAATATTAAAAAAATTATTTTGGTGTTCAAATTGGATAAAGGAAATCTGATAACCCAAGGTTCGAACAAAAACCTGGGTTCAAGGTTCACGATCCGAGCCCAAGGGTTCAACACTGGCTCAAATCGCAAGCCGAACCGGTTTTTTTTCTGTGGTTTGCAGCCCTGGCATAGTATTTTAGTATTTTAGTATTTTACCGAAAACCGACGTCTCCAAATCGAATATGCAATAGGCGGTGCATGGCGAACAGCAGTTGGGGGGGCAACAGAGGCACGGATTGCAGCAGGGGGGACAACAACGCAGACAACGCGGCGGAGTTGAGCTAATTGGAGATGTTCTATCACACATAAGGCTGGACCAAAAAAAAATATTATTAAAACTATAAAAATTTTAAAAATAATTTGTATGCTACCAAAAATTTAATATCAATTATTGACAGACATTTTTGAATGTTAAAAAATTTTTGACAGCATTTGCAAAGCAAAATTGCAGTTGACATTTATTCTTGAAACAATTTTAAAACTATTTGTTTTTGGAGTTTTTTTATGCTTCCACAATTATTTATTGCTATCGAACTCATCATTATTTATTTGCAAAAACAGAATTCGATTTAATTTAAATGGATATATGATTATTTAATCCAGAGATTATTTTAATATTTCTGTAATTTATTATTTTAATTATTTTCTTATATCGACTGCTTTAAGTCCACATTTTGAATTTCGATTTAAAATATTATTATTTTTCCCACAACTCTTTACTTAATATAAGTAAACGTTTAATGCTAATAAATTATGGTTTTGTGTCGCACATTAAATATATATGTTTTTGAGCATCATTAATGTTACAAAATACTTCCAAATACAAATACGTAATCCACACAACAAATTTAACTGTTTGCCAAAAGCGTTTCAAATTCATGCATACCAAATGAATGTAAAGCGAATATTTGTAGGTAGAGTGAGTTGAATCGAATGTGAATGCGCATACGAATACGAATGTGAATGTGAATGTGAATATGGCTGTGAGTGGTTTGTGGTAGCGACAACGACGGGATTAACATGTGTCGACGACGACGCCGAAAAGCTTTCATAGTCCTTTGCCGCATTCCACTAAATTAATGTTAAAATGCAAGGACCCAGCGGGGACAACAAGGACGACAGCTGCGGGGTCCAGCAGCCCATGCAGCCAGCAATATCCCTGCTTTTTGTTTGTGTGTGTGTGTGTATATTCTGTGTCCTGTTATAAAGCATTAATCAAGCATACCTGCTGGGCAGTGCGAGCGAGACAGCAACTGAGATAGACAGAGAGCGAGAGAGAGTTCAGCCTGGGGTGGGGTTGGGGGGAGGTTGACTACGGCTTTGGCCTTTGCTTGTTTGCGGTGGCGACAACGACACACACACACACACACACACAGGCACACTAAATTGGCGCTCATTATGATGGGCCTGCACACAAAACCCACACATACACACATCACATGTGTGTGTGTGTGTGCACCCCTGCAATTTTCCGGCTAAATGGCATACATTAATTAACGGGCCTTGGCCCTTTGGTAGCCAGCATTCATTTGCCCAACAGCTCACGAAAAGATTAATGGTGCGCTATTAATGTGTAATGACAAATGTTAGTGCAGCCTCTCTCTCCATCTCACTCTCTCTCTCTCTCTCTCCCACTATCCCCCCATCAGAGCACGCTCTCTCTCTCTGCTCTGATTTAGCTGATCCCTACCTGAACGCATTTCCATTTAGCCCAAATGATTGAAATAAATATTTAATTAAAGTGCGCGCAAGTGTAACAAACGAACAAAAACAACAACGACAAAAGGCTCTAAATTTTCATAAAAAATGCAAAAGCACGTGCCGACAGCAATGAAGAAGAAGAAGCAGAGCATAACAATAACAACAAACAAACAAACAGTAAAGGATCATCAATGACAACGATATGCAATAAAGTGCGGGCAGCAAAAAGTGTCACAGTCAACAAAAGCGCAAAAAAATCAAGAAATAAGAGTGCTGTAGTTGAGAGTGGCTAACTTGAAGATACCCTGTACGCAGCTTGCAATATTTGGAAAACTAAATATACATATATGTATTTGATATCTTTTCATTTTTATTTATTTCATTTTTTACATTAAAAAAATGTAATGCTATCGTAAAATACTCATAAATATAAAAATTTAATGCTAGCGTAAAATATTCATAAATATTTAAAATGTTAGTTGATAAAGAACATATAAGCTTCTTAGGTTTTTATTGTTTCTTACATATTCCTTTTTATTTCTTTTATTTATATTTTTAAAATTTTTAATAAGTTTTGTTTTGAATTATGCAAAGCTTGCGTCTTGATCAAGAATACATTTATATACTTTATGAAGTCGGTTGACTTCTACTGCCTGCAACATTTATTTTCTATATAATTCATTATCTAACGCTTTCTGCATATAATAATATGTTTAATACTCCTATATCTCGTACCTAGGCTAAATTAACTTTAACTTTATTTTCGAATTTTTGTTTCTCATTTTTTTAAAATATTTTAAAGAACAATTTTTAATATTATATATTATTGATAATTAATATTTTATATGTTAAGTCTTTCACAATTTTCTCTCCTTTAGTAGACATTAAATTTTTTTTGTTTTGTTTTATAATGTCAACTAACTTCAGTTGGCACAAGAGAGTAATTTTAATTAAAAATTGCATAAAATTAAATTTTCTAAAGTACTGAAAAATGTTAAAAAATAAATAAATAGACATGGAGCCAATAAAATAATTATTAGCTTTTTATGAAACCTGAACATACTATTGTTATTCCACTTAAATTTTTTTAGTTTCTCCAAGCTAACTAAATTGAGAGGGAGAGCAAAAGTAATCCATTCCAGATACATGTATATTTGTATTTAAAGCTAGTGAGACAAGCTTAATCGCAAAGGCTCTCACTTCTGCTCAACAAATGCTTTGTTTTTGCCGCAACTACCCTGCGCTAGAGTAAACAAAGCGACAAAGCACAACAACTGTAGCCAACGTCAAGCGTCAAAGTGACAACAACAGACATTAGGAGACGCACACGAGCCGCCCATGAGATGCAGATAGAGATGGAGATAAGGTGGCAGGCGCGTGCGAGCGAGACAGAGATAGCAGTGAGTGAACAGCCGGCTGTTGCGGGCAAACAAGTAAATAAATGACAAACTAAAGCCAAATTAAGTAAATAAAATTGTTGACGCTGTCAGGCGCATAAAGTGACGCTGACATGGCTGACGTGGAGACATCAGCCACCCAGTAGACTGACCGACCGACTGACTGACTGACTGACTGACAGACTGACAGCACATGTGCCTGTGTGTCCAGAGCAGGCTCCTGGCCCGAAGTGCCAGTTCAAGTGAAATGACAGCAAATAGTTGACCGCATTCACAATAGCAGATCACAACGCCCCCATTTGTGGACTTCAGCTACAATCGCATCTGATCGAATGATCTATATGAAGCACAGAAACTATTCATATTTGTTAAAGAAAAGCTAAGAGAAACAGATATTTTGTTTACCAAGATTTAACTTAAAAGCTGATTTGACTTTATTTATTTATATTTATTGAATTTTCATCCTAGAGCTACCTTTTAACTAAGACACTAATCACTAATAGCTATGTTTTTATTCAAGTTTTAAAGTTTTAATACTATTTATTATTTGTTCTTATATTCATTATTTTATATATTAGCCAAAAAATATTTTTATTCATTGCTTTTATCTAATTGTAATAATATTTTATTTAGATTTCATTTATTATGCGAAAATTAATGATTTGTTTTCTTTACTTTCTTTCTATTATCCTCCTTAACATTTATGTTTTTATATGCTAAGAACTTTGATGAGAAAATCGGACAAAAACTAAAAATATTCAACTTAGCACATAAATCAAAAAGATAAATTTATTTTTCATATTTTACATTGCAACTATAATTTTCTCAATTAAAACTCTCACAGTTTTCTTTATAATACACTTCTTATTTTTGTTACTTCTCCATGGTCACTTTATTACGTCTCTGTAAATATACCTGCTGGCAAGTTTTATTATTCTCATCTCAAAAATGAAAAAGAGCGATAACCTTTTGGGCTGCCAGAGCCCAGACAATCAAAAGCAGCAACTAAAAGACATCCTCCATATTACGAGTGTTTTTACAATGGGCCCAACAAACGCTGACATGTGTCAAAACGAAAGGCGCACAATTTATCACAAGCAACAATAAAACAAGACCAAAATGCAACAAACAACATGGGAAAGAACCAAATAGATAAATGGCTGCACGAAACTTAAATACCCTGTCAAAGCTAACACATGATAACTATATGACTGAGCTAGTAAAACCAACCAAAACATCATAAATCATTACTCAACTAAATCATTACTTAAGTAAAAACACTCATGTGCATTTTTGAATAAGTAATATACCCCTTTAAGAATGAAACGAAGCAGAGAACTGTGGACAATTGTTTAAAGCGAGCAATGGGAAAGCAAAGTTGACAGACAAGAACCAAAACCAAAACTGAATCCGAGTCCGAATCTGAATCGGAAGCCCAGTCCAAGTCAAGACAAGGAGACAATGGTCAGCGACAGAAGAGTGTGGGCAGAGATATTCCCAAATTCACATAGGACTGGCAAACAGACGGACAGAGATTCTCTTATACCAAATGAAAAATTGACGCCGGTCTCCCAGCCCATCCCCACCCCTCTTTGTGGCTTGTGGGGCAGCTAGGAGCTGGGAGCTGGGAGGGAGGCGGCAAGTGGGGGTGGTGGCAACGGCTTGGATCCATTCATCACGCCGAAAGCGATGCAAGTTTCCGGCTCAGTTGAGAAAAGTCCAAAAGAAACCAACTAGTGTCCTGAATGTCCTGACTGTCCTGACTGTCCTGTCTGAGCCGAGAGGACTGTCATGCGATTATTATTGTTTATGTGTGCGATAATCTAGTGCATTGTCGGGAGGTTGGCCGGGAGCTACTCTGCTTTTAGTGGGGTATGTTTCTGGCAATGCTTAGGCAATGCTAATCGACAAGAAAATTAAATAAATAAATAAATAAAGTTAAAAAAAAAGTTAGACAATTTGTAATATTATAAAGTGGCTAAAAACATGTTAGAGGTAAACATAAAAAATACAAAGCATCTGGGACAAAAAAAAGTATTATAGTCTCTCCTAATAGTGGAAATATATTCAGGCATTATAATAGCTAAAAATTTTATATTTAGCTTTTTATATATCAAGAGATCAAAGAGATTGAAGTTTTTCAAAATAGGGATATTTTAGCTAGCTCTTCATTATAATTTCACAGTTTTAAAAATTTTAAATAAAAATATATAAAATGTATAAATATCCAAAATACAAAATTTAACATTTAGCTTGTGTAGATAAATATTCAACATACTAAATTTTTTTATATATCAAAGCAGATGAAAGATTTTTAAATTTGGATATTTACTCAGCAATCAAAGCATAAACCTTTAAAATGAATTCAACAAAATGATGACCAATTTTTTGTCAATTAATTACAATGACAAGCAAAAAATAAATGTTATATATGTACATATCAGAATATAATAATTGAAATTAATTTAGTCAAATGTAAGAGCAAATAATCTTCGTTTAGTAATTATTTGAAATGCTAACATTTTTTGTAGTCAAATGTTAAATTGCGCAACAAATGAGAATTTTCTTGTTTAGATTATTACTTTTTTGTGTGTGTGTGTGTGTGTTTGTTTCATTTTTGTCTACTATATTTTATTTTGTGTGGTTCTTATTGTTCTTTTGTCATTGGTTGGCCCCTCAGCCTGTGTCTTGTTTATGTTTCATTACATTTTTTGTTTTGTTTTGTTTTTTATTCTGTCATTGTCAGAGTCGACTGTTGCTGCAGCTGCATCTGCTAGTTGCTCATAGTTCTCTGTGTCCACTGACTGATAAAACTAGTCGCAGTGTTGACTTTGTCTCTGCCCGCCCTCTGCGCCCCTCGCTTGCCTTTGTTGGTTTTTACAGTTACAAATTAACAACAACAACAAAAAAAAGGAGGAATAATAATAATAATAATAATAATAGCAGCAAAAGGCAAAAACAGCTTACACATGTGCGAGAGTGCGTGTGTGTGCGAGTGTGTGTGTGTGTGTGTGTGTGTGTGTGTGTGTGTGCGAGTGTGTGTGCGTGTGTGTTTGGCTGGTTGGTTGGTTGACTTTGGCTTTCTAGCTTTTTGCCTGACCAAATGCAACAAAGTAAAATGCAATTACGCTCGTATCTATGGCACTTGCAATTGTTCTCGTTTTTTTACACTGTGTGTGTGTGCGAGTGTGCGAGTGTGTCTGTGTGTGTATTTATTCAAGTCATGTTGTGTAATTTTATATTGAGGTCAGTACTGCTGACTGTAATTTATAAAAGTTGGCATTTTGTTTGACCCGCACACAGCTCAAAAAGACCAAAAAGTTTCGGTTGCTCCTTTTGTCTGTATATGTGCTTATCTGTGTGTGTGTGCGTGTGTGTGTGTTTGTGTGTGTGGGGGGGCAGAGAAAATTGCTCGAATTGCATGTAATTTCCCATATCGAAATTGGCCATGCATCTCTTTGAATCAAATTTTTTTGTTGCCATTGTATTTTAATCTCGATCATTGAAATAACGGTACTGACCTTAATTGTTGAACCAATTTAAAAAGTATACTTAGTGTCCTGCTGACATTGAAATATATTTTATTAATCAAGTAACAATAGAACAACAGAAAATAGAACACATATTTTTGAAATATAAAATATATATTGGAATTATTTTCCATTTTGAGATTATACTAAAATTAAATTCAACCAACAGTATTTGATTGCTTTTAAAGAGCACATGTTTCGCATAATTTATCTGAATATCAGTAGAAAAGAATATATTATACCAAAAAGATTTTCTATAACTTGAATGAAAGATGGTCACACTAAAAACACTAAAGGTAATTATATTTAACCAGACTATACAATTATATACAAGTATATTTTTTCGGATCATCTTTTGAGTATGAGTGGATTAAGAGCTGCTGGGATGTTGAATGAATGAAATAAGTAAACAAAATATAAATATATCTATCTCATTTGAAAAAGGTTTGAAGTAGCTATAATATAACATTTATAGCTATTTATTTGAGTTCAAGCACTATATTCATATAATTAATAAACTATTTGTAGAGTTTGAGTATTAAATGTATGTGAAATAATTATATATTTTATTTATATCCTGATATTAACAAATTAGCTTTCTAATCCAAGTTTTTGGGACTCTCATGCGTTCAAAAGTATTCCAGTATTGAGCTAACGAGTCCTTTGACTCTCGCTACTCGTCGTTGCGAAAAGTAGCGAGTGCGCAGACTCAACTCAAAATTCGCTCCGCCGGTTATTCAGCTCAAGCGGAGGCGACTCCAAGTGAGGAGATAACCAAACAGCTGCTGGTTAAGTCACCTCAGACTGGGTGGACTGGCGAAGCGCTTAGTTGGAGTCGGCAGCGTTAGGGAATTGGATGGGCGCCCTGGGTTCGTCCCAACAACAAATCAGGGGGGGGCCGAGGCAGGCATCCTAAACAAATGACGATTTCAGCTGGAGTGCACCTTTTGACTCGTGCGTTTTTCTTTAATGTTCGAACATAAAAAATTACCATAAATTGACAACGTAAAAATATTAATAAAGCACGATTGAGCGCATAAACCTGATTGCGAGTCCTGTGCGTGTGTGGCACTTAAATTTTTATTGGCGCAAAGGATTTTGTTAAGCATGAAAGGCATTTCGACTGTATTTAAGCTGCGCATCAAATATGCATGAGGCACTGTCTGTGACCAGGACAGAACAGGACAGAGGACACAGGACACAGGCAATTCAATTGAATTCATCGTATGCACTTCACAAATATCGGCTGCAGCTGTCGCAACACAATGGCGACAAGGCCAAAAGTCGCCGAACTGTGAAAGCGGCTCAAAGGACATTCGCAGCAAAAATTTGCATCTGTTTGGCCGCTGGCAAACAGTGCGCTGCGAGTATTTATAATAAAAATATACATATTTCCACAGCCAGCTGCACAGCAACTTTATTAATATTATTGTCATGGGTCACTCGGCTGCCGGCTCCCGGCTCCCAGCTCCCAGCTCCCGATTCTGCGGCGAGTACGTGCGCTGGCATAATTACGCGCCCGGCGACATCCTTGCGAAGGTCCTGGGCTGTCCGAAAATTGCCAATCGCCCAGATAATAAAAGCACATAAATGCGAACCGCGTGCACGGGCCCAGCAGCAACAATATTTTAATTAACTTAATTAAGCCATTTTTATTTGCCACAGTCAGGTGTTAACTCTCACACACACACACACACACACATGCAGAGAGAGAGAGAGAGTGAGAGAGAGAGAGAGAGAGAGAGAGAGAAAGAGAGAGACGCACAACAAGAACAGCAGGCGTGCATTGTTTATCTTATGATGCAGCTCGATACACATAGATTCAGTCAAAGGACTTGATCGATGTGCGTTGCCAGCAGCTGTTTTGTGCCAGCACACATGCTCTTGACCAGCAGATACCCTGTATTTACTATTTCTTGTTTTCATAATCAATTCAGAGTCATCTCTCTTGAAAACTCGATTTTTCATTTTCTAATAACATTTATCCTGTATTCGTAGACTAACTTATTTATTAAAAACTCATTCAAGCCTTTTTCTTCTCACTTGTTGTCTGATTATACTCTTTTCGAAGAAAATAGTATATTAAGTTTGTGCTGAAGCTTGTAACGCATAGAGGGAAGCGTCGGATACCCCCAAAAGTTACTGCCAGTATGCTAAGAATGACAAAACAAATTGATCTAGCCAAGTCCGTCTGTCTGTCTGTATGTATGCAAACTAGTCCCTCAGTTTTTGAGCTATCGCGATCAAACTTTGCACAGAGACTTAATACTTAAAGGGACAGCACATTGGTCGGAACTGGCCGGATCGGACCACTATACCTTATAGCTGCCACACAACTGGAACTAAATTTAATATTTCAATTTTTACATCTAATGAAAAGACTGCAGTTGGCAGAGTGAAAATTGTCTTAAGATTTGAAAAGAGTATAAAATCTTCTCTACTTGTTAAATCAATTGTTCAATTGAAGTTCCGACTGATAAAAATATGTAAATTTATTTATTTATTAAATTGTAATTCATAATTTTGATTATTTTCATGTGTCGACAGTCGCGACCTTAAATAAATAAATACAAAATAATTCAACTATCGGTTTGATTTATTTTATTGATTAATTTGATAACTAAAAAAAATTTGTATATTAATTGTTTTAAATATGACCCAGTTTCCTCGCAGGTCCTGCGGCTTAATTTCTCCTGTATATTATTTTCACATCACAATTCAATTCTTTTCATTTTAATACAATTATCAGTTTATATTTAAAAGAATAAATTACAATTTTTTTGTACTTATGCATATAGTTATTTATTTATTTTAAGCCTTTGACACATTAATATCACATGGAATATTTATCAGTTTGACTTCCTGCTAGCCAGATTGAACAACATTATCTGAATTCGTCCAACTCTTATGACGACATATATGTCTCTGGTGTCTTGGAAGCTGAAAGCCATTTGTCTAGCAAAAATGCAATACCAAGGCTTTTGTTTATAAATAAGCGCAAATTGTGTCTTGATGTATTTGGCCATGTTCCATTTGTTTCTATCTTTTCGTTTTAAGGCCTGGGCAACTATATTTTGGGCACATTGTTGCATCTCCACTGGCATATTGGTTTTTCCAATGATAATTGTTGAGTTTCTCATGTTATGTAGAATGCTTGATATTTCCGATTCGACTTGGGTTAATTGCGTTTCGCTTATTAATATATTCCTTGCTGTTTCCTCTAGCAATGCGTTTAGCTTGATCGGATCCTTTGCCAGTTCCTGAATTTCATTATCACTAATCACATGATTTGCTAATGCCACACTTGTCAAAACCAAAATCAAGCTGATTTTAAACATGTTGTGAATAAAGAGTTCGGTTTGACGTGTTCGATATGCAAAGCGAAACTGAAACTGGTTGAATATTAAGAAGGCTTATGAACAATCGACGAACTTATCAGTCACTTATACTTAAAGCAATCGAAAACCACAAAAGAATAGTTCTAATAGCGTTGCCGAGTGCTTAATGCCCTAATGTTTAAGCTACAAAAACAATACAGTATAAATATACTTTCTACCTATTACCGAATACTTTAATATCAAAATTAAAGCGATTTACTTTTATGGCAGCGTTTTTACCAAGTTGCAAGCAAAGCTTAAGTAAAACTGTTACTGAGAACTTATAGATGTTTATATATATTAAAAGTATCTTTTATAATGTGTTACACATAACAACTCAGATTTCGAATGCCCTCTGCAAAGGCATTAGCCTTATCAGCTATGCTGTGGCATAAGCCAGTTATATTATTTGTGTTACTATAAATAAGCATATAGTAAAATAAATGTATTGTGTTGTGTATTGTGTTATTATGACACATAGGCTTTCTTTAGAAACAATCTATTTCGTCATATTCCAACTCGAATTGCTAAATGCCAAATATTTCAGTATGAGAACTTTTCTAATATGCGTGAACAATCGTTCTTTTTACAAAAATTTAAATACAAACATGATCCCAATTGTCGGATTCACAAATGTGCATTCATATTAGGTGAATTCGTTAGTGTTTAGTGAAACTATTTCAGAAAATTACAGAATACATTCACTTGATAACTTTTGTATAAGAGTTGAAATTTCTTTACAATATTGCCAATTACTTTTCAATTTACACTGAAACTACAAAATGTTTTAATTAAATATTTATACGATATTGATTTCAACTAAAATAAAAACAATTGAATGCTTTGCTGATATAATTGATTTAATACATATTCGAATTTGTGTTTGGTAATTGCATGTGTGTGTGTTTTCAGTTTGCTGGATGCATTTCAGTTTGATTCAGTGTCTTTGCAGTTGCGTTCTAAATGCTAAATGATTGTTGGAAGTGTTGCAAAAGACAGATGTTTAACAACTCTGTGCCATTTCAAATCAGAGTTCTGTTTTTGTGTGTTGTGCATTATTTGAGATATGTGAGGAACAACGAATAGGTCGAGCTGCTACTTTACGCTGTGTGTGTGTATGTGTGTGTGTGTGTTGACTTTTGGGTGTCTGAGCTTAACCACTCTTGAAGAGCAATATGGCCACCTGGCCCAAGTAGAAGTAGATGAAGTGGCGCGTCTCGTGGGTCACATACGAGCCAAAGTTGCGGCCGACAATGCAATGCCAGGTGGGATTGTACTTCTTGTCGAACTCCTTCTTGATGTAGGCAGCGATGTCCTTCTCAATGTTGTACTTCTCCAGCGCCTGGGTAGCACAATCGACAGCATCCTGCTGCATCTCCTCGCTCATGTCCGCATTCTTGATGACTGCTTTGCGATCCGACATCTTGGGGCTGTAGCTTGCTTACTTATCGACAGTTCTGTTTTGTTGTTGGGTTATTTGTATTATTTGTATCTATCATATGGCTTGTGGCCAGCGAAATGCAGCACTTACAATTGCGGTGTCGTTCTGGCTATCAATATATCCAGACGAACGACGATTTTAGATAATTTTGCAACCAACTTTCTAAATTCATAAAATAAATAGGTAATAGTTGATATTTGATTGGTAAATCAACTGCCTCCACGTTGAGCAGGCCAAAACACAAAACGAAAAGCGCTTGAAACTTACTTGAAAATTACGCAAATTTTTCACAGTTTTTCACAGAATGTAATTTGTGGCGATGACAAGTGACATTAAAGGTAGATGCAGTGTTGCAAAGAGTTTAAGTGCTCGATTTCGCAGCACTGGCAAAGCTACAGCAGCAGCCTCGTATTTTGTCTTATATCGTCAGTATTTTATAATCGAATGATCGATATATTCGTATTGGACGCAATATAGTAAATAATAAGATGAATAACATTATTTTCTTTTCCAAGTATTTAATCGCACTGTAGCTTTACATAATTTTGCATCATAAGAAATATATTTGGGAAAATGTAAGACTGCAGCATTTATCGTTTGGTTTGAGGCCAATCGCACGATTTCATCTACAATAGTAGGACCATCTCTTGTAGGCTATCGATTAACCACTCTTGAAGAGCAGTATAGCCACCTGACCCAGATAGAAGTAGATGAAATAGCGAGTCTCATGGGTCACATATGATCCAAAGTTGCGGCCGACAATGCAATGCCAGGTGGGATTGTACTTCTTGTCGAACTCCTTCTTGATAAAGGCCGCAATGTCCTTCTCAATGTTGTACTTCTCGAGTGCCTGTGTGGCACAGTCCACAGAATCCTGCTGCATCTCCTCGCTCATGTCCGCATTTTTAATAACTGCCTTGCGATCTGACATTTTGCTCTTTTCGCTATCTGTGGTGAGTTATTTAGGAGTTGAATATTCTTACAGGCGCAGAACCGCTAATGTATTTACTTACCTAGTGGCTATGTTTGAAAACCGGAATAAAATTTGGTAGTCAAGAAAATGTTATGCTTTTATAAACTTTTGAAAATCTGAGATAAGTCTAGTTTGACTGAAAAATCAAGTTACTTAAAAACACAATGAATATACTTCTTTGGATTTTTTAAAAATTTGCAGAAACATTCAAATAGTTGTTGCCTTTGAAAACATGTGGCAACACTGGCAGCGCTGGTAGGCTTAGTATCGATATTTAATGAATAACTAATATTTAATGCATTTTATGCTTTTTTTTTGTTTAGTTAAGACTTACAGTGGTGTCGATGCTAAAGAATATATTTAAATCGTTGTAATTTTCATAGTTCATATATATTGTTGAAATAATATCGATATTGGAAATATATCGATTGGTTAATAAGAAAGCCCTTCAAATTGGTTATTTTGTTTGCAATCATACATATATCTCACACAAATTTAATAAAAGCATATAAACATCGACAAAATGCTATTTATTGAGCACTGATGAACTTTGTCCGCTGACAGCAATTACATAAAAGGCCGGAATCTATTGGATGTATACAAATTAGCACGCTCTGAAAATTGCCTGACAAATTGCACACCGGAATTTGCACTTACGATGAATTTTCATTAATCTCTTTTATGTTTTTCCATTATATACATATATATTTTGTTCGTTGCAGCCGGACACGTGATAAATGCAAATGAAAAGGCCAAAATGGAAAACTTGTTAAATTCGATTAGACATGCAATCGCGTTGCACGTAAAGGAAATTGAATTTTAATAATAGCATTTGTGCAGCTCTAATCAAGTAATGCAACTAATTTACGTCTCTTTTTTTTTGTTTTTAGCTAAGCCCCGTACATGGACACGGTTACGGATACGGACACGGACACGGACACGAACCAACGAGCGACCTGCCCTGCCCTGCCCTCAACGCCCAATTCAGCGACAACATTGCGAACAAATTTTGCCTGTTTTTTGTTGATGAATTGCTAATTTACTGGACGCACGCAACTGCCTGGATAATGCTCTGGGTATGTGCAAACAGTGGTATTGTAACAATTAAACAAAAGTATTCATAATGCTGTACTATGAGATAAGCACGCATGAATGAGTTTAAACGACTAAATAGTCCGCTCAGTTCAAATGCTCAATCTATGTTTATGTAGGCTAAGTGAAGTTAGATTAACCCAATTGAAGCATTTGCTAATGAGCAAAACAGGAGAGAGATGTTTACCATAGTCTAGCTTAGTATACGTAGACAAGCATTGGCTGTAAATTATTGCCCAAATTGAACTAAAAAGTCGGGTATCTTTATGTATTGTATATGTTAACCATACAAACTAGATTTGTATGCTTGCTCACCGCAACATAAGCAATGCGCCCTTTCCCCTCATTCTTTACCCGGCCACCCAGCAGCTTCGACTGACTACGCACTGCGTCTATGCACTCGTATTTATACACTGCTGGCTCTTCGTCTTTCAATCGTGCACACCGCTCTCGCGCTCTGATCTGTTCTTTGTTCTCACCTTTGATCTGCCCTTCGAATTTCGCATAGAGGCACACACACACAAAGACATTACTGTAAGTGAAGCATATGCTTGCACCGCACACATAAGCAATGCGCCCTTTCCCCTCATTCTTTACCCGGCCACCCAGCAGCTTCGACTGACTACGCACTTCGTCTATGCACTCGTATTTATACACTGCTGGCTCTTCTTCTTTCAATCGTGCACAGCGCTCTCGCGCTCTGATCTGTTCTTTGTTCTCACCTTTGATCTGCACTTCGAATTTTGCATAGAGGCACACACACAAAGATCTAACTGTAAGTGCAAGCTCTCGCTCTTGCTTGTGCTCGCTCTGCTTGCTCCACTTCTATCACTGCTCATCGCCTTCGAACTGCAATGTATTAGCAAGCTCTGTCTCTGTTCTCGCTCTTGTTGATTTGCTTGCTTTCTCAGCCACTCTGCTTCGTTCTATGCACATCATTGTAACTGCTTACCACTCTCAGCACTCTCTTGGAAGTAAGCAGTGCTTACTAAGCACATACAACAAACCTGCATGTTGCTTCCACTTTTGCAGGCTCGTTTTTTTCTCTCACTTTTTCTTTGTCGTTCTTTATGCATTGCATAGTTTTGTATTTACAGCTTTAAATAGTTAAATGGGCAAAAATGGTATTCTGGAGTTTTTGTATTTTGTTTGTACTTTCTCAAGCATGTACAATAAATTTGATGAATAGGCTCAGCTTAGCGAAGAAAAACATTTAACTTTTATTTAGAAAGATAAACAAATGTTAATTTTTTCTCAAAAGGTTTTGCGCCACCAATTGCTATTTAAATGTATTCAATTCATCTCTGTCGTTGTTTTCACGCCCATGGCCCACTTGGCTGGATGGTTGGTAAAAGTGCACGAATGCCAAAAAGCCAAATGCATATTGAACCCATTCAGGATGCTGCCAAGTAATGCAGAGAATGCAAAAATGCTATTTTCGTTTTTGTTTTTTTGTTTTTGGCACACAAAAAGTAGAGCTGGTAAGAAAAGTTTTTAATCTGCCGCATGGAAAACTTTAATCGAAATGGCTCGAGTGGGGAAACTAAGTCAAACTTTTCAAATTGATATATCAAACATTTCGATTTTCCTATTTGCCTGCGATGTCTCTTTCTATATATGTAGATATATATACATACAGATGTGTGTTTGCCTGTCTCATCTTGTGCAAACATTTTGACTGTCACATGCCAATTGCGTGTTGAAATGCATGCAGAGGAATTTAAGCCGAAAACTTTTGCCACCGACTGTGACAAATGCAAATGTCAAAGTTTCGCCCACACACACACACACACACACACACACTCGCACACACTCGAGAGTAAAGTTGCATTTTAGTTTGCACGCCTAAAAAGTGTAATAAAAAAAAAGCCAACTGCATTTGCTGTTGGTTTTCAAACGTCGATTGTAGAGAAAGAGCAGTTGACCTTTTGGCACTCAACCAAACAATGTGAACTCTAGAAAATCCCTAAATATATACTCGACTATTACGTAATTTCAAATTCAAAACGTGACTTTGTTCATTTTAGTATATCTGTTGTTTTTCTTGATTTATTGACGTTCTGTTTGCGTCGGCTTCAAGTGCTCCTTAAATCCAAAATTAATGGACTTTTTTTAGGGCAATTGTGTTTGGTCCATTTGCTAAATGATTAATGCATACAAATACTGCAAATTAGTTTTATCAACTATTTTTTATTTAATTCTTTATTAATTTTCAAACATGCATGTGCTTACAAAAGATTTTTATTGTATGCAATGGAGTTTGAAAGAACCAAGAAGAACTTAGTATATTTACAATTTATGGCTATCAGATCATGCAAATATGATTTAAAGCTAGGCATATAATCAAGTATATATACTGTCTGATAGAACAGCTTGATATGTTAGACAAGAGTAATTATAAACCCACAAAAAAAATAGCCAAAAATTAACTAGTCAGATTCTAGTCGTATTGAAATTAGTAAAACTAGCAGCTTTTTATACCCTGAACCCAGTTCAAAATGCCGGTAATACGGGTATTATAGGTTTGTGCATACATGTATGTACACAGGCATACGGCAAGCAGTGCATCCGACCATATAACAGTATAGCTATGCTTATTGATCAGTCCCATACAATAGCCGAGTCGAATGTTGAGGACTACTATTGTCCGTACTGTCTGATCCGTCAAATTGTCAGCGTCTGTCCGTCTGACCGTCTGTCCGTCTGTCAACGTCTGGTCCGTCTGGTCTGTCTGTATGCAACACAGCGAGATATCAGAGACTACAAGAGCTAGAGACTTCATATTTGGAACATTAGTTCGTGCCTAATCCCGGGCATCTAGCATCTAAGCTTATTAAAATTATGATCCGATAGCTCAGGTCCCGAATTCAAAAGTTATCGATAAATTTCGATTTTAGACCAGCGTTTATTGGATATAACTTACAAGTTATAAGAGCTAGAGGCCCCTAATTTGACATGTAGAATCTCGATATAGCATACACATGAACAAATTTTTCAGCTTTTAGGATACCATCCCCGAAACCCCGCGAAAGTTCATACAGACGGACATGTTTGACAGGTACGGACCTTGCTAATTTGGTTTGGTCACACATGATTATTGATCAATTGAATGCCCCATAAACTTTCAATAAGATCGGACGATAAACACAGAAGTTATTTAAGACTGTTAACTTTCCATTATGTGGGGCTCAGCGAAAAGCCAGCTAACTGCTTAGACCGCTTGCACTGCTTGTACTGCATTGTACTGCAGCATGTGTGTGTTCAGGTTAATATGAATGATTGTAAGGACTCAGGTTCAGGGTATCTCGTAGTCGGGCACTCCCGACCAGAGCACTCTTACTTGTTTGACTTACGTGTAGCACATGAAACTAAACCAAAACTATAAAAAGTATCTTTGGCAGCTTGGTAAAAAGTGGTTGCCATGACCAACATTGATGAACATTTTTAATTAACCAAACGCGAATGAGTCTACACTGGCTCTGGTATGAATTATACGCTTTTTGGGGGCTTGTTGGGCGCTTGTTGCCAACCCCACAAAACCGCACAAAACACAAAACGCAAATATAGCAGGCGAAATTAATTTGCCCAGGGCAAATATGCAAAATGCTGTGCGGTGTCATAAATGTTACCCAGTGAAAAAAAAACCCAACCATGCCAAGCAAATAACACACCAAATTTTCGCTGACGTTCACAAGAGAAGCAAGTCGAAGCACAGTGCAAATATATATATATGTATATACACACACACACACACACACACACACAATTGCAAGTCATCAAGCAGTCGCAGCTTCCAACTTAGTCTGCAGAGTCTTCACTAAGCTAACCAATTGCTGTTGTGCGGTGTTTCCAAGAAATTGCACCTGCCATGGCACACCCTACTACAAAAGCTACATCAACAAGCACACACACACACACACACACACGCATACACATGTATACTTGTGTATGTAGATATTTAGTGGTATTATGGCCGGCTAGCTTTCGAGCAGTTGACGTCTATGACTGCCAAATACTCGTACTGCCACTTGCTGTCGTCAGTGCCACATCCACATTCACATCCACATCTAGTGCCACAGTGCCACTGCCACTGCCACATGCAGCAGCAGAGTCAGTCGCAGTTGCTGGGAGTTAGTTACCCAGCGGGTGCTGACGCTGTCATAAACAATCTCATTTTGCTAGCCCCATAACCCAATCGGCAACTATTAAATGCACATAATTTACAATCAATTTAGTTGAGGAAACCTCATTTATTAAAAACTGGCAACTGAACTATAAATTTATATATTAAATTTTAAGTTTAAAAATTTTCTTAGTTAACATTGTGTACAAAATATGAATAGAAATACTTAACTTTCCATATATATGTATAATAAATAGAAAAACTTATCATTTCATATATATATAATGGCAGCTTTGCAGGGTCTATATTATATAGTACAAACATATCTTTGCACATATATATATATATATATATATATATGCGATGTATATAATATATTTAAATGCTTATTTGGTTGTTCATCTCGAGACGTGAACTGGTTTCTATACAATGTATGCTATGCTTCTCTAAGCCCAAGCCAATCTTATCTAAAAGTTGTTCTTATGATTTTCGATATTTGAATATATTTCTAGATTTTCTACATTTTTAGCACGCAATTCATCAACATAACAAAATTCTTCAAAATTGCACAAATTATTGAAAATATCAAAAACCACCAACATTTTTAAATATAACTACAAATTGACGTAAAAATGTAGTAAAATATCTATTAATTTATATAAGACATTTTCATATTGGAAATATGCTCAAAAATATGCTCATAGTTTCTAGCTACGGAATGAATAACCGAATATTCGATATATTGAGGAATTTTTGTCCAGCGAGGCTTTAAAGTTGATATATAGAGCTCGTTTTCATTAATTTTTCTGTATTAAAAGTTGTGAATTAGTTATTAGAATATATACCATGTAAATGCTTTAAAAGCTAAAGTCCTAAATAAATTGTACAATCTTTCACACATTTAATGCAAAACAATCTTTTCGGACAGGCTCTCTCACAAATTATTGTTATATCTGGCCAATAAATGCGAAAATGGTTTTATTCCAAGCAAATTGTTTACTGGGTAGCTAACTGCTGCTGGGCCAGTTGCATGTGTATACGAATACATCTCTCTGTGTGTGTGTGTGTGTGTGTGTGTGTGTGTGTGTGTGTGTGTGTGTGCGTGTGCTTGTATGGGTCCTTTGCTCATTATGCATAAATTGTCGTTGCGAAAATTTGCAGCGCTAAATTCTGACAAAGTTAATGGCATTATAATGCCAAAGCGCCGCTGTATGACTGCCACAGAGTGAGAGAGAGAGAGCTAGAGACAGAGAGAGAGAGAGGGGGAGAGTGAGTTGTGCAGCTGAAGCTGTTGCAGTATTAGCCAGCGGCTTTCGGTTGCAACTCTGTACTATGAAATGCTGCCGTGTGGCAAGTGGCAAGTGGCATGTGGCAAGTTAAAGCAGTGAATTGTTACCGAAAAAAGCGTTTGTCGATTATTTGCAGGACATCGCATCCTCGAGGCCGTTGCAAATGAGCCTCGCAAACAGCTCTGACATTGGACTACATGGGTCACAAATGTCAGCACACACACATGCACACACACACATACACACACACACACATGCTCGACCTCAACTTGTTAACGTGTTGCCAAGTTTATCGCGAGTCGCTCGCTTGCGCTTCAGCGCCACAGAACATGGCTTGAAAGCGACAACAACAACAACAGAAACAACAACAAGTGGGAAAGGATTAACTTCAGCGTGCCGAAGATCTTATACTCTTTTCGAAATTTTCACTCTGCCAACTGCACTACTGAAATTTCATATGCTGTAACAAATCGTTTTATCACATTCAATGCCAGTTGTATGGCAGCTATTAGTTAAAGTAATCCGATCCGGAAGGCTCCGACCAATGTGCTGTCCCTTTGAATAATAAGTATCTGTGCAAACTTTCTTCGCGATAGCTTTAAAAACATCGGATTTTGGCCAAAACCGACTTCCAGTTGTATGGTAGCTATAAGATATAGTGGTCCGATCCGGCCGGTTCCGACCAATGTGCTGTCCCTTTGAATAATAAGTCTGTGTGCAAAGTTTTATCACGATAGCTCAAAAACTGAGGGACTATTTTGCATACATACAGACAGACAGACAGACGGACATGGTTAGATCAATTTGTTTTTTCATTCCAAGCATACTGGCAGTAACTTTTGGGGGTCTCCGATGCTTCCTTTTATGCATTACACACTTCAGCACAAAGTTAATATACTATTTGCTTCGAAAAGAGTATAAACAACAACAACAACAACAGCAACAACAACAAAAATGGCTGCTTAGCTAGCTGCTGCTGCTGCTGCTGCTGCGTTGTTCCTGCTTCCTGCACATGCCGCACGCGGACGCCAACCGCAAACTTGCGGCAGCGCCCTGTTCTCACTTCCGGTTTCCGGCTCGCCTGCCACTAGTTGGTAACTGTTAACTTGTTTTGATTTTTTAATGGCTCGCATGACGGCAGCAGCAGCAGCAGCAGCTTAACAACAACAACAGCAGCAACAGTGGCTACAACGGCGACAACATTTATGCCTGGCATAATTTCTTGGCTTAAAGCTCTTACCAAAAAGTTGCCTTCACAATTCAACAAAGCAAAAACATGAAAAGTTTACGTGTAATGAAAGCGATTCTGTTTTCAGTTAAATGCACACACATGTAAAACCTTATGTTAAATCGCTGGTGAAACAAGTGAATATGCACAGGCACAGTTTAACTTAGTTAATTACTACTTTAGCAAATAACGTTCACATCACATAGTTAAATTCAATGTTCAACACTATTATACTGTTAATGCTTTACCGAACAGAAATATCTTAAAATATTGGAAGTGCATTTCTATTGACTGAGTAAATACGAAATATTTAAAGGGTTAAGAGATCAAACTATGATCAGAACTGCCTCGGGTTTGATTGAATATTGGATCAGTTTTGCCGAATTTATGAAAGTTTTAAATCTTAGAAAGGCAGTTATAGGTATTAATAATCCTTATTATGACATGTTTATGACAGAAAATCTAAAAATATAAAAATCTTCAGACTTAAGAGCAGAACTATTACAGAGGTCAAACCCAGATCAAAACTGCTTTGGAAAATCGTATAAGTTTCGACAAAGTTATGGAAGTTTTAAGTCCTCAAAGAGCATTTCTAGAGTTCCAAAAAAACTTTACAAGCTAAATTTTTTGTTAATTTTGGCCTGATTTTAGACTTAAAAATTAACATCCCCAGAATAGGGTTTCTTTTGGATTTTTATACTAATTATAGCACCCACAATCAAAATATTCAAAATTGAAGAATGTATAATAAATTTAGAGGAAAAACCTTGCACAAATTGTAGAAAATCGAAATTTAAAAAGTGCTTAAAACTTAAATGCATAATTATAATAGATGCCAAGCCATGATCAAAACTGTTTTTGGCCGCTAAATCGGATCAGTTTTGGGAAAGTTATGAGATCAGTTTTGAGAAAGTTATGAGAGTTTGAAATCTTAGAAGGGCATTTCTAGGGACACAAAAGTGTCATAGCTAACTATATTAATCATAGTTTATTTTGCAAAGCACATTTAATCTTTAGCGTTAGTATGCTTAGTAGGGTGTGCCGCACTGTTAACGCCAATTAAGCGTGCTTTGTGCTGCCTAATCAAAGCTTGAAGCTAACTAATAATGCCAAACGGCAAATGAGTTAACAGTTAACAGAAAAGGGGCGCACAATACTCAAAGTTGTTTGTTCGTTAAGTTCTGTGAAGAAATCCAGTTATGGAAGCATGAAAGGTTGCTGTTTTGAGGAAATACGAGCTAGCGTGACTTGTGCCAAACAATGGGCAAGGAACAATCGAAAAGGTGTTGCCTAGACCAAAGGACACACCACACTGGGCAGCTCCTGTTGAGCTTTTGTCATGCAAATAGCTGAGCAAGCGAGACAAACCCACGATATATATATGTGTATATATATGTATATATAAAATTAAAAACAAACAGGCGGGCATGCTTACCTTCATGTATACGACCAAGCCACAGCCATGTTTCACATGCAACTTGTATGCAGAAAATAAAAGTACAAAATAAAGAGCTGCCAACAGCAGCAGCAACAGCAACTGGCAACTGGCAACTGGTTGGTTGGTTGACGTTAAAAGGAAGCACAAGTCAAGTCGGAAAACTTTTGTTCTTTTACTGCTGCTGCTGCTGCTGCTGCTTCTTCATATTGTGCACTGTGTAGTCTTCTTCTTATTGGCCATTGTTGTTGCTATAATTGCTGTAACAATTGCTATAGTCTATAGACCGTCCAAGACTGAGGCGCTCGTCAATTTTAATTACGTATGCAATTTATTTATTACCCTACCGGAAATATTGTGCAATTGTGTGTGTCTGCTGCCTACGCCTTAACGGCAAACAGGGCGTATACACGCCGAAGAAGAAGAAGCAGAAGCGGAGCTGAGGAGCAGAAGTCTTGATTTAACATGCGGTTATCAAGCTATTTTTCATTTACACAATTGACTCGTATCATATGTGTACATGTGTGTGTGTGTGTATGTGTGTGTGTGTGTGTGTGTGTGTGTGTGTGTGTAACCTTCTCACTTCTTGCTATTTGCATGCTCTGATTTTCAATTTTATGAAATGCTTACGTGTGCTGTCTGCAAAGTAATAGATTTTTCATTTATGCACTTATCAGTTAAACGAGACATACTTTTGAAAAACTGCATTTTGTTTCTAGAGAAGTTTAAATGCAAGTTCGATTCATTTTGAATTATACTGCATTCCTAACTGTTCAAATTGCTGCTTTGGCCTGCACAAATTTATTTGCTTAAATCTTAACTGCATTTATATGCAGAGGACATAAAACTTGTTGGGAAAGCGTCTAGTTTTTCTATTTTCCTTAATGCTTTATGATTGTTTACTTCGCTTTTACTATGTCAAGAGCATTTGTTTAGTGCAGTTGAAACAATTTACTGAATTTACAATAACTATGGTTTAATGAAAGTTTCGAATTACTTAACAATTTGAATGTTTATCTATTTTACTATGAAACTTTAAGTACTGCTGCTATCTAATACAAATTTCGAATATATTTATAAAAATAAAGTATATAATTGAATGTATTCTAATGTAAAAAAAGAAATAATAAGCAAGCAAAGACTAGGAAATTCAAATAAGTAAAACATTCAGAAAAAGTTCGGACTTCGCCTGAGTTTACTTTTTGCATAGTAACACACATTTGTATTTCATTTTGTGGTTCGTTTGCAACAATATCGGTCTGAAAACTACGAAATTTATTAGTAATAAAGAAACGCATAGCAAAATATTTGAAAGCGTGTTTATATAGTACATATACTCCACTATGTTTATTTTGTACAAATATTATTTATTTTTTAAATTTTTTTTTATAATTTTGTATTTTATATTACAAGTTTCCTTGTCATGTTTTAAGTATTTATTTTCATATTAGCATTTGTGAAAATACCTGTTTTTAAATGGCTTATGCGCAATAATTCTGATTTACGTTTTATTTCGATAGCGCTGTCTTTAAATATATTTTCAAAATATTTTCAAATATGCATTTGTGTGCAAAGTGTTGTGTAACCAGGATGCCAGAAGTATTTCATGTAGCTGAAAGCCCTAAAGCCTCATACAATCGTTTATTTGTTGTTAGTATTATTTAGCCGCACTTTTGTTGTGCCATTTGTAAAGTGATTTATTTGTCGAGAGGCAGAGCAGCAGCAACAACAACAACAACAACACTTGAATGGCCATTTAGAAGCGAGCGTGTGCGTGTTGTTTTTTTTTCCTCTGTTGCCTACTTTTGAGCGCTTACGCTTTTACGTTGCACGAACGAAATTTAAATTTTTAATGCTATTTCGCGTAATTTGGCAGTTCGTTAGGCTTGTTAAAAGGCAGGCACACACACATACACACACACACACACACACACACAGGCAGACAAACAGTGCGCGGCTCATAAATCTGAGAAGCAGCCAGAGAAAAAACGAGGACCAGAAACGAAGCAAGTGCCGCATTTGCGGTCTGCCTATGCTCTCTGTGTGTGTGTGCGAGTGTGTGCGAGTGTGTGTGTGTGTGGCTTTTGGCGCGCTCGTTATGAGTCACATGACACATCGTTATGTTTTGTTAATGGACTCGCGCACAGGCTCATAAATGTGCCAGCAGCAAACAACAACAACAACAGCAACAAATTACAATGGCAAAGCCGCAAAAGCACATCAAATTATATTTAATTATTTAAATCATGTTAATTTGCATGCATTTAAAAGATGCCAAAGATCTTGTCGCACCTTGCGTATACGCAATTTAATTCTCTATGCAGTCTTAAGTGAATCGCAAACACACGCACCCACACACGCACGCACAGATTGTCTGCACTTTGCGTAAAATGTCGCAAATGTAACTTTAAACTGGGCAACAACAACAACAGCAACAACAACAACAAACATCAAACAACTGCATGCGTGTGTTTACTTTGCGTTAATGAAGTTGTGCGCCAACTGGATCCGCAGGCCAGAAGGGGGCGTGGCTAGCAGAGAGACAGCTTAAGCTTAGGTGTGTGTGTCTGTCTGTCTGTCTGTATGTGTGGGTGTAAAGGTAATGCCATTGCATATAAGCGCAAATGAAATTCGAAGCACAAGTGAATTTTGCAGCTGAAAATTGGCCATGGAGGTGAGCATGAGGTGAGAATGTTGCCAAACACGGCTGGCTGGCTGGCAGACATCAATGCCAGTGAGTCAGTCTTCTATGCAATTAGTACTTTTGTTGATTAAGTCGCAAATGTGCTGGGCTGAATTTGTAAAGCTGTTTTCTTTTTTGACTTTGTAATATTTCAAAGTTGGCTTTTTATGGAGAGGTGGCTTTAAATATTCAATTTGTAAGGGGATACATATTTATTCGTGGAGTAATAAGAATAGTTGAACGAAATATGCTTTTGTTTTAGTGGTCAATTTAAAAAAAACAAATCATTTAGTTATTTTTTGTACAAATCCTTCTAAAATTGTAAATAATTCTTAAAAAGTAAAAAATGTAGAATGTGTTAGCAAAATAACCAGCAAATAATAATAAAAACACAATCGAATATTTTTAGCTTTAAATGATCGAGCTTCCAGATAGATGGATAGATAAATACGTTGGTTTGTTGATATGTAAGAATTTTTTGTAGTGTTCTCCATTTTTTTAATACTTTAGGCAAGTATTTTGTTTTATTGAACCTAACTGCATACTTAATTGACGAAGTTCTTAAACCAACTGCAAATTTATTATGTATACATTCAATATGTGCTGCATTGCTAAAAAAAATCAAGCAGAATATAGAAAACATTTCACCGCCATAAATGCGAGCAATAACTTTAAGTATGTATAATCAAAAACGGAAAAGCAGGCCTCGTTTCTGCTCATGCATACGAAATGCGTGCTCGTCATTTATGCGCCACTTGAAATATGGCAATCCTTTGTCATTTTATTATTTGCTTTCGTTCGTCGTTGTTGCTGCTGCTGCTGTTCTGCATTTGACAAGTAAAGCAAAAGAAAATCGCTGGCAGTAAGCGTGCATAACAATTTCGAGAGCACCCTTTTCGCCCTTCCACAACACAGCCAACGAAAAATTCAAGCAGTTACTTTTTATTGACAACTTTGAAAATTGTTTTTACCGCAACAAAACGCCCACACAAGTGCCACGCCCAGCTGCTGTAGCAGTAAGAGCTGGCCTGGTCTTTGCGGCAATATTTCGAGTGGTCGCCGCGTTTCCAATCATTTCCGCAGCCTAGAGTCGATAAGGTAACATTTTTGACAACAAGTTCGTGCTTTTCATGCAAAAATATGCCAAAACAAAATGGCAAGACCCCCGTAAGCCCCACCGAAACCGCTGAGGGGCAATGTGGGGGTGTGCTTTGCCAACTCTGTTGCTTATCGATTTTAAAATTACATAGCGCACAAGTGTAAGAAAGAGGAAACACAAAATTAGCCCAGCGCCGCCTGCCATGGCAAGCTGAAAAAGTGTAGCATACGTTTTTTCGGCCAATTTGAAAGAGAAGCTGCCAAAGTCGCCGCCATATTTGCATGAGAGTAGCCAAAAGCTAATGTTTGTAATGCTATGCCAAGAGCAAACATTAGCCAGATAGCTGGCAAAAGTGTGCACACTGAAGGGTAGCAGCTGGCTGCCTGGCAGACCAAACATTTTTAAAGGTTTGCATTGACTTTTTGGATTTATGCGTCCACAGTTACGCCCGGAAAATACAACCCTACTTTGTGCACCAAATGGGTGCTAGGGTGGCTGCCACAAATATCGTTACACAAGTCAAATATGTGCTGCCAAAGTTATTGATGGGCACACGCAGCAAAACAAATTTACTTAAATCTTTTTAATGTTTGCACATTTTTTACACTTTTCGTTATTTTTTGCAATATTTATATAAATATGTTTGCCGCCGTTGTTGTTGTTGTTGTTGTTGTGTGCCATTGCTTTCCACTTTTCAGTTTTGCGTTTGATTAGCCGCATTGATCATTTTGACAGGGGCGTATTTTTAAAAGGCCTGCACATGACATAGGCTCAAATTAATAGAACAACAAGTAAGAGTGCTCTAGTCGGGAGTGCCCGACTACGAGATACCCTGAACCCAGTCCTTACAATCATTCATATTAATCTAAACACACACATGCTGCAGTACAAGCAGTACAAGCAGTGCAAGCGGTCTAAGCAGTTAGCTTGCTTTTCGCTGAGCCCCACATAATGGAAAGTTAAATCTTAAATAACTTCTGTGTTTATCGTCCGATCTTATTGAAATTTTTGGGGCAAACAATTGTCAATAATATGTGTGACCAAACCAAATTGCAAGGTCGTACCTTCAAAAATGCGTTTTTTTAACTTTTGGGGGTTTGGGGGTGGTATCCAAAAAGTGAAAAATTTGTTCATGTGTATGCTATTCGAGATTATACATGTCAAATTAGGGGCCTCTAGCTCTTATAACTTGTAAAAGTTATATCCAAAAAACGCTGGTCTAAAATCGAAATTTATCGATAACTTTTGAACGGGACGAGCTATCGATAAATTTTAATAAACTTGATCTGTCCCGGGATTAGGAGAACTTATGTTCCAAATATGAAGTCTCTAGCTCTTGTAGTCTCTGATATCTGTGTGTTCATACAGACAGACAGACGGACAGACGGACAGACGGACAGACGGACAGACGGACAGACAGACGGACATGGCCAGATCGACTCGGCTATTGATACTGATCAATAATATATATACTTTATATGGTCGGAGATGCTTCCTTATGCCTGTTACATACATTTGCACAAACCCATAATACCCTTTTTACCCATTTTTAATGGGTTCAGGGTATAAAAATATGCCAGCTGTCGGCTGACGTAAAAAAGGGAGGCACGAGCCTAATCCTAGACTAAACTTATAATGTTAGAGTGGCATATGATGTCATGGAGTGTTACTAAGAATTTTTAAGTTTAATCTAAAAGATTTTATTATAATTATATTATGCTGTGATTAAAATGTAGACTATTTCTAAGAAACTCATTTGTGATTTTTTCCAAATTCGACTGAACAGAATTTATTATAAATATTTTATGCTATGCGGTGATTAAGCATGTATTAAAAAATCGTATGCAGATATGCATATTTTGTTGAGAAATATTTGCAAGAAATTCATTTATTTAGAATTAATTATAATTAAAAGTAAAGGTAGCAAAGCAATGTAGATATATATATTATTTATCAAAATATGTTATGGAAATATAGCTTTAGTTTGAGCCAAATTAAATGGAAGTCACATAAAAAACTGTGCCAAAGTTGAGCTAAGTAAAAACAAGTGTGGAAGGATTATCTTCGGGGTGTTAAAGACTTTATACTATTTTCGAAGCTTTAGACAATTTTCAATCTGCCAACTGCACCACTGAAATATCATATGCTTTAAAAAATCGATTTATAGCGTAACATTTATTTATTTGTTCTAAGAATATTTATTTCATTGCCATTGTATGACAGCTAAGATATAGTGATCCGATCCGGTCGGCTCCGACCAATGTGCTGTCACCTTGAATAATAAGTGTCTGTGCAAAGTTGCATCGCGATAGCTCAAAAACTGAGGGACTAGTTTGCATACATACAGACAGACAGACAGACAGACGGACATGGCTAGATCAATTTGTATTGTCATGCTAAGCATACTGGCAGTAACTTTTGGGGGTCTCCGAAGCTTCCTTGTATGCGTTACAAACTTCAGCACAAACTTAATGTACTATTTGCTTCGAAAAGAGTATAAAAACTAAGACTTTGGCTATAATTATATTGCAATGCCTTCAGTTGCCTTTAAGTTTTTCAATTTAAAATGTAAATAGCGGGCAATTAGCTTGAAAACATGCCTGGTTGCGGTCTGAAAATTGTATGCCAGCACACACACACACACACACACACACACACACACACACATACACACATACACATACACACACACACACACACACACAGAGGCCGTTTTTCCCGTCTGTCACCTGGCATCAATGGCCCAATGGAGGCGACGCCGCCATTGCCGCTGGCGTTTTGGCCACTGCCACCGAACAATGCAGCCAACCGAGCAGCAACAGAGCAGAGCAGCTGTGGCAGCAACAGGAAGCAGTTTGGGCGGCAAGGTGGCTCAGGTGGGGCAGGTGGGGCACACAGCACACAGCACACTGAGCAGCCGTGTGTTGAGCCACCATTGTGCCTTTTGAGCGGCGCATTGTTGGCCATTTTTTTGCTCTCTCTCGCATTTTAACTCGAGTTGCATTGTCGATCCGGTTGCCGACTTGTTGCCGTGACGTTGCCACTTGGCGTCCGTTCGCCACTTGCCTTGTAATGAGTTTGCCATTTTATTTTATTTATTTGCCCAAGCGCTTTGTTTCGCATGCGTTCGTTCAACAACAACAACAACAACAACTACAACACAAGGAGCGCATTTAAAATTAAAATTAAATAATGATTTAAGTGCGCCGAGAGGCTTTGTCTGTTTGCCAGCAAGCAGTTAGAGCCGACAATGATATGCCGGCCTCATTGTCAGTGCAGCTTATTTAAGACGGTGCAAACATATATTTTTATAAAATTAAGCCGAAATAAGCAGCATTAATGAATATACATATAAAGGGTATACACTATATGCATATACATATATTCGAGCTGCAAGATCAGCTAGTAAATTAAAAAAGCAATAAAAACACATTGCCTGAGAGCTTTTTATATATACACATATTTAGTCGGCTTGAATATATATTTTTAAACATTTTAAATGTTTTATTTATGCTTTTATTAATAGAGTAACATTTGCAGTAAAATCAAATCACATTAGCTAAAAGCTGTTGAAATAACCGAAAAGTTGTAAATAGTTAAAAACAAAAAGAAGAAATTTAAAATTTCGATTTTGGCACAGTGCTCTTAAATGATTGATCTTCAGATTTGATTAAGTGGTATGCCGATTTAGTGCAGTTAGACGCGACTATTTGTTTGACTAAAAACACAGAAAACTCTATTGCCTGACAGTTGTGAGAGGGAGAGAGAGAGAGAGAGAGAGAGAGAGAGAAGAACAAGAATCGGACAGTTGAAGCATTCAGAGTTGTTGTTGTTGCTGGTGGCAAAAGGCAGAAATCAAATTACAATTTCAATATGCGATGCGTACAAATGTCTGTTGGTGGCAGTTTGGATTTCAATGTGAACATGAAGTTTCAAGTTGATGTTTGGAATTTGTGCGGGTGCGAGTGTGTAACTGTGTGTGTGTGTGTGTGTGTCTGTCTGTCTGTCTGGTGGGTACATTTTGATTTGAGCCCACAAAATGGATTTCTTGCTACTCTTGTATGTCTGTCTGTCTGTATGTGTTGTGTGTGTTGTGTGTGTGTGTGTATGTGTTGTGTGTGTGTGGCTGTCACTTAATGGAATTTATCACATTTTAACTGTGTGACAGAAACGACAACGTCAGCAATGGCAGCAACTAACTGTGCAGCATCCTAGTCCAGCTGTTGTTGCGTCCTGCGTGTCCTGTTCTGTTCTGTCCTGTTCTGTCCTGTCCTGTCATTTGCTTGGTTTGTCAGGCATGCATTTGAAATGTTATTCAATAGGCAAGTGCAAGTTGCGCATATTGAATGCTTCCAAGTGTCACAGTCATTGATGCCAACCATAAATAATGCAGGGGCCAACAAGTGTGTCGACTCTTTACTTATTCAAATGTAACCCGTAGCCCCCTTCTCCCCCCACACCTTTCCCCAAATGTACCCCCACTGTGTGCCTACTACCAATTAAAAGCCTACTTATCAGGCGGGGGCTATTAAGCAAATGTAAATGCAGCCAACTATCAAGTGCTGCCGGCGGGGAGTTGAAAAACTTTGCGGCAACTTAACGACTGCGACGATTATTAAATTAAAACGTGCAAACAACTTATACCAAAGCTCAAACTTTTTCTCTTCGCAAGCTGCTTTTTTTTAGGCGATTTTCTTCTTATTCTAGTTGTTTTATACTTTTTTCAGCAGCAGCAGCACTGCGACGCATAATTTATTATGCGAGGCGAAAATCTGCTGCAGCAAATTTGTCACATGGGATAAATAATAAGAAGAAACTTGCTTAACTTTTACACAGCATGTGCCAGAAGGCCAACTGGGAGCTACAGCTACAACAACTACAACTACTACTGCTGCTTGGGGAGTTGTGCCTGAGCTTGAGCTGCAGATTACTCATACGCCATGTGCGCGCGCTGCGAGGGAGCATTCAAAATGTATGGAAAAGTGTGACCAGGCCAGCGTGAAATTAGTAGCTAGCACTTAAAGTGGGTCGGTCACAAGTGAGAAAGTGCCAAGGCTGCATACTAAACAGTGTTGCATAACTCCAGAGAATTGAAAAAACAAATGATATGAAATTCTTATATTTTATTTAAATAGCTCTCTTTTTATACCCTGAACCCATACAAAATGGGTAAAAGGGTAGACTGAAGTTGTGCAAAAGTATGTAACAGGCATAAGGAAGCATCTCCGACCATATAAAGTATATATAATCTTGATCAGTATCAACAGCCGAGTCGATTTAGCCATGACCGTCTGTCTGTCTGTCCGTCCGTCTGTATGAACACGCGGATATCAGAGACTAGAAGACCTAGAGACTTCATATTTCGAATATAAGGTCTCGTAACCCCGGGACAGATCAAGTTTATTTTATTTTATCGATAACTCGTCCCGTTCTAAAGTTATCGATAAATATATATTTCAGACTTGCGTTTTTGGGCCATAACTTCAAAGTTATATGAGCTAAAGGCCCCAAATTTAGCTTACTGCTTCAACTGCTTGCACTGCTTGCAGCATATGTATGCTTGCATGTATGTACACTGATAGGTTAGTATGACTGAATGTAAGGACTGGGTTCTGGGTATCTCCTAGTCGGGCAATCCCGACTAGAGCACTCTTACTCTTACAAATCAGGAATATATTAAATTTGTAAAAACTTGGCACAACCCATAACAAAATAAGCAAACCACCAAAAATTAACTGCACATACTCAAACAGCTTTATGAATTTAGTCAAGATTTAGCCACACACTTGACCTATATAAACCAGAGCTTAAGCTTTAGTTCAAAGATGTCCGATACCGCAGCCACTTTCACTTAGTTATTGTGTTTATATTGTGTTATAATGGACTAGCAGCTGGTGAGCATCGCATGTGCCGCCTGCCATTGGCTTTATCATCGAAAGAGGCCACTAAATATGTCAAAATAAAGGCAAATTTATACACAAACTGATAAACAAAATACTTGTACAAAAAAATAAGAACGAAACGAAACGAAGTCTGGGGGCTGTAAGAATCGCTATCTTGACATTGTCATCTCTAGAGCTGGGAAATTGCCATTGCCATTGAAATTGGCCCAGATGCCTGCAGCTCTGACTTGAGAGACTGAGAGACGTCTGTGCTGTTGTTGTTGTTGCTTTTGGCACGCCTATCAGTGGAATTGAATCAAATTACCTTGTAATCTTAACCTTAAGGTTATTTGCCGTTTGCCGCAAAACGCTTTGTGCCCTGCGTTTAGTTACTATTCGAGTGGGTAGCCCAGTTTTCCACTCCCACCCCCACCCCCACCCCCACTGCCAACACCCATCCCTTAAGCAGACTTGGCAACACTTGACTCTCGCATTACACAGACTCGTGTTCGCGTTGCACCTTTAACACTTGTGAGGGGGGCGCGCTTGGAGCATTAGAAGGAAATATAAATGGAAATCTAGCATTACGTCTTATCATGATTGCAAAGTTTAAGTGACTTTTCTGTGCAAGTGCAAAGCGATACTCGTTCGTTCTACTTCTGCTTGTTTGGCTTGTTGTGGCACTTTGAAAATGTAGCAAGTCAATCAATGTTCCAAGAAATAGTGGCAGGGGGTATTTGTGGCAGCTCTAGCTAGGTAAAAGGTAAAAGTTAGTTAAATTTGGATTAGACGACTTTAGCTTTAGCGAAAAGCGCTTAACTGCAAGTTTTTCCTCTGACAAGCTGAAAGCTGAGACTTTACGAGCTGTTTATAAGTTGGCTTCAAATGTTTTGAGACAAGTTTTAATTATCTTTCAAAGCATTTTGCATATATTTTGAATTAAGCTCATATTTAGTATATTTATCTTTTTGGCACAAAGTAAAAAGTTTTATTTATTTGACAACATAATTAAATTAAATAAATAAGACCATTTCCAATAGGAAGTAATCTTTGAAGGAACCGATTCGATCTTGAGCACACTTAGTTTATTTAACAGCTATTCTATCATACATAATCACTAATAATACATATTTATTTCATAGGAATCCAACACCAATAACTTTGATATACATATTGTAGCCTTTTCATCTGCTTCACTCACTTATATCGTAGAGCATTTTCATCAGTTCCGGCACATAATCGTCCCATTTGGATTGGAATACATTGGCCGCAAATGGAGCATTCAGTTGGTATTTCTGTGCGAATTTCTCCACATCGAAATTGCTGTGATCCTCGGCGCTCTTCAGCTCCACTTTCTTCTCGTCAAAGTCCAGTTTATCCGATTGCTGATAGACGAGTGCCACGTAGCGCAAGAGGCCGCTTTCCTTGGGCGGCAAAGGACCAAAGTATTCGGCTATTGGCTGACCCTTGGCCACATCCATGCCGGGCACATTGACCACCAGCCAGTGCAGCCAGGAGCGATAGATGGGCACATCCCGACTGGGCGCATCGGGACTGATCATAATGATCGTATAGTACGATTCCGCATCGGCCCTCCACTCAAGCTTGGGCTGAAATTTCAGTTGGGTGGGCGTGTACGTTTTGCCCTCGACTATCTCAATGTCATTGTCAAAGTGCATCTACAACTGAAGCATGAATGAATTTAGTTTATAAATAATACAAATAACATACCTTCAACAGCTCCTGTGGCGGCTCCTTGAGCACATCGGGTATCACACCCAGTTCCTTCATAATGCGTCGCACATTCGCTTCGTCCTGCGCGGCCAACGAAAGGCTTATCACCGCACACAACAACAACACAAACAACAGAGAGTAAAGTGAATTCATTGCAAAGTCATTTCGACTACTAGCTGAAAGCGTCAAGCTTTTATAGCTGCCGAGAATCGATATTACTTAGAACTAATCGTCGACGACTCGCAATTGTCAACGCAAATATAATTGAGAAAATTGAGCCAGCAATTTGCCATCATTTGTGAAACTCGCGCAAATATTTGCAAATATGATATGAATATATATTTGAATGGGTCGCGCAATTTCTATAATTCGAGCAGGCTTTGTGAAATTAAATTAAGCAACGACATGATACTAAGTACAAACAGTTTGTCGACATATATCTAATAGCTTCGATTACCAGTGCACATTGATATTCATGTACTTATACAAATTGAGGGTTTTTTGATATTCAAATGTTTGATAATATACACATCCGCTCTGACAGTAAATCAGTTCAATTCATACAAATTCAGTTTTTTCTCATTTTAGATATTTATATGATAATATATTTTATATTATTTACTTTATAAATATAGATATTATAAATGTATTTATTCAAATTGAACCTTTTTCACATTCAAATTCAGTTTTCTATAGAAATATCTTATAATACACTAATCCGCTTAGACAGTAAGTCAATTCAATTCATATTATATTTTATATTATATAAATATGGATATTTTTAAAGTATTTATTCTAATTGGTCAATTTTAAAATTCAAATTCAGTTATAAATATAAATCTTTGATAATATAAGGATCCAATTTGACAGTAAGCCAATTCAATTGTTTCAAATCAAGTCTTTTCTCGTTTTAGATATTTATTAATATTTTAAAATATTTTTTTTTGATTATATGAACTTTCACAATACCAAAATTAAATATTGATATTAATGTGTTTATACAAATCGGGTTTTTCTTTATAATTGTTTACTCATTTGTTGTAATGCTTTATAATACACATTAACTCAATTCAATCGTCATATTAGATATTATATGATAATAATCAGTCTCATTATTCAAATAATAGCGATAAAATGTATTTTATAAAAGCTAAAATATTTTTCTAACCTCTTCCGACTTCAAGGATTGGAATCTTCTTTCAACGCATCACAATCTCTAAAAAATAAAATAAAATAAATTTGTAGTTTCAGTTGTGTCTATGGAATACATTATACGCTATGTGCTTAACAAGTTCAATATAAAACCCAAAAACATTTTTTGAGAGTTAATTTATATTTATGAAAAGTAATCAAACACAATAATGCATAATGATTGGATATTTTTGGATTTTTCACCATTCTTACAACAAATGTTGGATCAACTTTCATTTATTTATACACATAAATATTTATGTTTAAAAATATAGTTATATTTTGTAGTCAACAACAAAGAAATTAAATAAAGAATGAGCAAATAAACCCATTGCACAAAAATAATTATATATAATATATTTACCAAGCCGCAGGCACTTGCAAAAGTTGATTACTTATGGAATTTTATATTCGCCCTCGCTACGCATTTGCATGGCAATTAAAAACAAAATGCCAAGTGATATACATAATTTGCGCAAAAAGCAACAGAAGAAGAAAAACTATTTGTGTTCATTCTTCAGCAGGAGGCAAAAACAAATAAGCACTAAAAATGCTCAGAAGTCAGCAGAAGAGAAGAGTCGACTTCAGGCTGTGGCAACATGTGCGTCTAATGTGCGCACATTAGCAACACAAATGCAGTCGAGATGATGGAAGGATATGAGCAGGGGATGAGCCTGGAGTCAGGAGCTAGCCGAGCTATGCGAAGCCAGCGCCACTCAAGCAAACGAACGCACTTAATTTATGCAATTTGGTTAACAACGTTAAAATTGTAGACGAGCAGCATGGCGAGAGAGAGAGAGAGCGAGAGGAGGAGCCATGGGGCTACAGTGGAGACAGGCGGGGCGGACATAAATCAAAATGGAAACAATAACGCAACAGTGGAGCGCTGGAGGAGCGGCAACAGCAGGAGCTGTAGTCGCAAGGCACGAAAGGAGTAATAAGGATAATGAAGCAGCGACAACAACAGCAGCAGGAGCAGCATGCGTCCTTCTGCTCAATGCTGGGCACTTGCCATGTAAACGATGATGAGCACGATAATGATGGCATTTGAATGAGCACACTACACACACACTGCATACACACACACTCGCACACACACATGGCACAGGATATTGATGTCGTAATTTAAACACCATTTTCTCAATATTTGCACAAATATTGGCTCATTATTTTGCCTTATTATATATTAATTTGCTTATTAATTATTTTAGCATTTCGAATTGTGTTTGTGACATGTGTGCTCAGATTTCACTCTTTTGTTTGTGTGCCAGTTATTACTATGTGGCTATATCAGGTAGCTAATGTATTTGGTCGAAATGAGCTGATAACTTAAATAACACAGTAAATAACAGTTATACTATACTTAAATACTATTAAGAAAGACAATTATGATTATTATTGTTCGAAATGATTGAACACAGTTTGTGCTTGCAATCCAATTGTAATGCCAATCGATTAAAAATATAGACTTTTACGAATTCAAAGATGTTTCTATCCCTAAGATCAGACATAAAATACCCAAATTATGAGCATTATAGAAATGGACTATATTTTTTGATTGGTTCATATTTTCTTCTGTATAATTATGTTTCTCATGTATGCAATAGTTTTCAGGATTCATTTAATTATGTTTCATAATAACAATAAGTACTAGAATTTAGGAGTTGATTTTAATAAAAAAGCATTCTCAATTTAACAAATATGTATATTAAGTTTACATTAACTATGATCCGAAATAAAAATAGCAAAACAATAAAAAACTAATGCTCAACTTATAATATAAAAGTAACATATTTTCTTTTTGGTTAGTATTGCAATTAATTATAGTTTTTCCAGTCCAGACCATTCACTATAGAAAACAAAAAGATACAACAGATTTACATATAATTATCGTTATTCAGCACCCAAATACAAATACAACCGTCTATGCTGAATAAACTTGAGTAAGGATCAATTCCCTTTGCTCCTTGCTTCTTGCTACTGTCACATTTTATTCTCGCAACTCGAGGGTTCTTTGGGAGCTGGGGCTGCTGCATTATCTAGTTACTTTTACAAGTTTTGCCCAAGATTGTGCGGGAGCAGAGCTGAGCAGAGCTGAGCTGAGCTGAGGCGAGTTTCTATTCATGAAAACTTTGCATTGCTGTTGTTGTTGTAGTGGCTGCTGATTTTGCTGTTCTTGTCGCACTAATTTGCATGACCTTTGGGCTGGGAGCAGAGAGACAACTAACCAGCTAACCAGGTAACCAACTAACCAAGCAGCAGCAGCCAAAGGGGGCTTGGCGCCAAGGGAACCAGTTAGATAGCCCCAACAGAGCCACAACATTTGAATGGCATTTCATTTGCGAAGCTTTTCAACGTTAATGCCATGGAAAATGCATAAATTGCGGCACTCAAGTGGAGAACTTGCTGAAAAACAATGGCAACTCTTGCTTCAGAGTTGAGAAGGCTGCTGATGGGGGGGTTGGCTGCTGTTAGCCCGGCTAATTAGCAATTGGCAAGCTAAGCTGCAGCTTATCAGTGCACGAGCTGCACTTGAATTATCTGCTTTTCAGTATTTTCTCTTGGGGGGAAAACTCAATCGGTATTTTTGTAAAGATTTAACTCAAAGGAAGCAAGCTTTTTGTCTAGCTCAAATTTAAGGTAAGATAGTTGAAGGTTTCTTTTGGCTTTGTATAAAGAAATTGAGATTGCGAAATGCATATTTTTATATATTTATAATACAGAGTAAGTCAGCAGTAGAAAATTATGTTTCGCAAATATGAAATATTTAAAGTGAAATAAATAATAAATTTATAAAAACAGTGAAATAAATGTCAATATTTTATGGCTTTTATGGCGCCAATTTCCTAAATCCTTCCGAAATAGTTTTTTAAAATTGATTTTAATACACAAGTGAGTTATTTTTAAGCTGTGTGAATTTTTATTTTCATTTCCTTTTGAGAATTTTGGATTTAAGTTAAAGACAAAATGGTTTGTACATACATCTATATAACAGATTATTATTTTTAATGTTTACATATTTGGCTATGTTTACTATGTACTTACTTTAATGCTTTAAGAATATGAAGTTTGAGACTATTATTCTTAATATATACTTATAATACTTTAATGTTATTATTCAACATAAAGAATATCCATGAAAATATATGTTTTTGCTCTTCAGTTATTATTTATTTAAGAACTTCTTCATAGGGGACAATCATTAAATGATCTGGTTTTCCTTGACAGTATCATTTATATATATATATGAAAATTTAAATATGAAATCAGATTACTAAAATTGTATATATATATATTGGGTTATTCTTACCATAAGCTTGTCATACTTTAATGCTTCTACATAATGGATATCAATTTTATTTATTTATTTGTGAAATAGATTCAAAAGTAATTGAATATTGTTCACAATTTACATGTTTGGCAAATGGAGTTGCTTCAAATTAAATGCAAAAAATAAAGTGCAAGCATTTTAAGAAGTTTTCTGCAAGTTGAGCTGAAATTACAGCTACTATGGCACCTCTTCCCGTCTTCCCTATCGCCCCAGCCAGTTTTGTGCACACTCCAGCCCATCCTCAAACACACATTCGGCAAATGCCATTTGGCAATTTCAGTTCTCAGTTTGGTGTTGCTGCTGCTGTTGTTGTTGTTGTGTATGCTTGTTGGGCGCACAGGACTAAAGCGCTTGATATATCCATTTCGTTTGGAGGATTCTTCGCGTGCCTGTTAAGAGCGGCAACAACAAAGCGATTGTTAGTGTTGCTCCAGCTCCAGCTCCTGTTGTTGTGTATTACATGCGTGTGAACTGGCAACAACAGCAACAACAACACACACACACAGACACACAGAATTGTTCATTTTGTACTCAACTTTTGGTTGCTGCTGTTTTGTGCGCATTGTGTTTATTTATTTAAGTGTTATTTCGTTTTATTTTTGCAAAATTGAGTTATAAACAAGTTTTTGAAAATTGTTTAAATGGAAAAAACAGATTGAATATCCTACCACATATCCTTGCAGCAGCAGCAACAGCAGCAGCAGCAGCAGCGAGTGGCAGCCACTTGAGCACATGTCAAGTGGAAAATCGTTTTGTTGCCTTTCCCACTCATCCCTTCTGCACTTGTATTTGTAAATGTGTGCGGGCGCTATGAATATGTTTTTGATAAAGTTTATTTATATATGTATGTGTATGCAAATCGCATAATGCTCGCATATGAAAAAGGGTTACTCTCCGATTCGCCTTTGCTCATACTTTTGCGTGTAAGTTGAATTGGTTTTGGATCGCTATACACATATAAATATTTGGGTAATTTCCGTTTGAAATTTCCTTTTAAAGCGATGCCGCCGCGCACATTTCACTTTTCTTCTCGATATGAATATATATGTATATGTATGTGTATAGACTTTTCCTTGCAACTTATCCAAGTTTTCCAGCTGACTGCCATTTTCTTTATTGTCATTGGCTTCCTTGCAATCTGCAATCACAAAACGCAGACGACGGCAACATTTACCGATTTATTTATTTTGATTAAGTGCTTCAATTGTTGTTGCCACTTGTTGTTGCTGTAGTTGTTGTTGCTGCTGCTGTCTAACGGGAAGTAATTGTGGCAATGTGACGCTTCGCGTAATGTCCCGATAACATTTAAGTATGGCGTCGTATCGCAACATAGTCAATAAAATCGAATGTTAAAATTCACAAAAGCCTTTCGCGGGATTTGTTGTGTAAACTTTTATCAAAATTTGATATTGCTGGTATTTGATTCAAAATCAAAAATTAAGCACACAACTTTTGTCTTGGATTATTTTTATTAGTAACTAAAAGAAGTTGATTTCAGACGGAGTTTTAAGATTGTGGAAAATTGTGATATATATATTTTTATTTATTATTTAAATTCTTTACTTCTTTTGGCTGCAAACTCATAGAGTTTAGAAAAGCTAGACTGAAATCAAGACTATTACTGACTAGTGATATGACTTTTGAGCTATTGGATGAAATTGAAATAAAATAAAAAAATATCTATTGCATACAAATAAATTGGAAAATAAGGTTTACAATTGCAAAAGGGAAATAAATTGATCTCATAAAAGTGAATTAGTTGCCAATAATAAATAAATAAAATAATTTAAATGAATAAAAGCCTATTACAGTTTAATATAATATGTTTAGCTACTCTCGCTCGCTGCATTCATTATTTTAGTAGGTATATTTAAGACGGCATTCAATTGACATTTTGTAAAATTTGTACTTTTCTTATCGTTTGCTCAATATAATGAAGGCGCTTCAATAAAGGCCGCTGGGCAAATGGTTATGTCTTTATTAACGAGTTCGAGGGGGCATTACTATAAAAATATTAATGTTGGCTAATAAAAGGGGCGCAAATACTTATGTGGGGGCGGCAGGCAAGAAAGCGATTAACCCAGCAGATACTAAAGGGCGGTCACCGAAACTTTTGGCAGCTTAACAACTTACCAAGCCAAAAATATATGTATATATACACTTCTTTTTTTTAACGATAACAAATCGCTTACGGTTAACAGGCGGCATTAATTCTCATTGTGGCGTAATTTTCACAGCGGCATTTATTGGCTAATTAAAATTGGAGCCAGAAGGAGAATGGGGGGGGAGGGGAGGAGCTGCCAGAGTTTGCCAAAAGACAAGCCCCCAGGATATGCGTGTAGAACATGGACAGCGAAAAAGGGGATGGGGATGGGGATGGGTTGGGGCTTGTGAGAGTAAAAGTAATGACCGCAATTAATAATTTTGACAATTTACACAACATTGCGCACAAAGATAAGGACACTGGAAATTCTTTTTGATTTGCCCAAGGAGAAGGTGCTTTTGGGCCCTAACGACTACGTCAAATTGCTCATTTGGCTAATAAGTTCATGAAGTGAGCAGGTCTTTAATTTTTTAATTGCATATTTATTGCGTATTCTACGGATTTTTTTCACCCTTCAAATTCGACGCTTCTGTTACTGACAACTTTTCACTGACGACCTTTTTTCACTGTTTGCTCAATTTTCTTCTCTTAAGCATCTTTTGTCTGCTGTTCTTATTCTTGTGTTATTCGCTTAACTTGCGTTTAAAATGAATCAATTATTTTAATTCACGTTGACAACTCGCGTCATTTGCAGGCCAACAATTTTCTTCTTGTTTTTTTTTGTAAATTTCTGCTCGACTGCACAAACTGCTCTTTTGCTCTTGACATGGGTACGCCAAGGAGGGATGGGGGAGGGGGCCTTGTGGTGGGGCCTGTGTCGGGGGTTTGTCGAGTTTCAGTACCAAGCCGCAAGTGAAAGAATGTCATGCATAAAATGTCAATAACAGCGGCGAGTATTCGAATATGAATGAAAATGAATCCAAGTGCGCATATTCGCTTCTTTGTTCAACATAATAAGTAGTAAATATGTATTTGCGTTTTTGTTTATCGAAATCATTTACATTTGATAGACCTATTGCGATTAATTGATTTTTATTCATTTTAAATTTAAATTAAGTTTGAGTTTTCGAGTTTGAAAACTATTAAAATAAGCACTCGAAAGTATTTGCTAAACTTTATTGATGCGAACAGAGCTCAATTGGCTGTAATATTTTTCTGCTTTTGTATCCCTGAGCTTTGAATTCTACAATTTTCCATTATCATTAATTACCCGTTTGGAATGCTGAATGCTGAATGCTCCGAAAAACTTTAAAACATTTTACCATTTGCCCATAATTACACACAATACAACAATGCAAAACAGACAGCACAGCCACGCCCCCTACTCCCTCCCTTCCTCCCCCCATGAGCAAGGATGCTTGAGCAAAAAGGACTGAGTAGAAAACTTATGACAGAAATTCAATAGCGCATGCAATTGAAGAAATTATTGTGCAATTTCAATAACTTTCTATTGGGTTTTCAATTCTGTGCATACACTTTTTGTGCTCAACTTTATCTTATCTTATCTTATCTTTTGTTGGCCCCCACCCCACAGAACCGAACCGAATTGAACCGAACCGAACCGAATGGGCCATGAAAAATGAAAACTTTCTCAACTTGTGTCTGTCTTTGGACAATTTCCGACCATTGAGGAGCTCATTGCCTAAGAAAAGCTGAGTGCAGTCATAATTTCCAATGGGTGGGCGACTACAGTGGAACTTCATTGTAATGAATATGTGAAATTTCAGTATAGCTAACTTTCTTTTGACTTTTGATGCTCTTTTTTCGTCTCCCTATACACAAAATATATTTTTGCTCAGCTTTGTTTGATGCTAATCATCTTTGTTTCACTGCTTAACTCTTATAAAACTAAAAAACTTAAAAAAATTGTTATTTAATAAAATAAAATCAATCTGTTTGCAATGTTCGAATGTCTTTTGCGGTTATGAAGTTCTTGATATAGCTTTTAGAAGTAATAACTAAATCAGATTCGCTTTTTTCAGCTTTCAATTTAATTTTCTGTCAGTTTCTTTTTAACTGAAATTTTTACTATTTTTAGAAACTCTGTCCTTATTTTTTTTTTACGTGTATTTTGTTTTTATTTTTTCTTGCTTTGCTTCCTAACATTTTTTCTTACTTTTGTGAAAACTGAAATTTTGAATTCTATATCACTTGAGCTTACTTTAGGTAAGCTTCAGACATTCTGTTGATTTGTTTAGCTGCTGACCAGAGGCATATATCTGAAAACCGGACTGGCTTGCCCATTCGTTTTGTGCCATAATCAGAAAATATGACGCCATTTGCCAGCGCAATGTTAAGGGCTCAACTATGTAAATCTTTTAATATGGCCAATGGATGATGGCGCTACGAGCATACATACATACATACTATATAAAAATTGCATAAAAAACTAGAAGCATAAACCAGAATGCAAACAGCGCCACGGCGACTGAAGCCAAAAGGCAAACAATGCAATCCCGCCAAGAACTCGCCTGGCACAGCTCCCAACTGTGGATAGCTTCCTCTGCTTCCCCTCTGACGTAGCTCGTCTCCCTGGTTGCCAGGCGCATCCCAACGGAAGACATAGAACGAAAATATGCCTTGAAGGCGCGATGCTCGCACGGCGAAGCTTGGCAAAGTTTTTCGCATAAACATGAAAAACATGAAAAACAGCAAACAACTTGCAAAACTCACGGAAAGTACAGTTTGATAGGGAACGTGGGATGGAGGGGTGGGAAATGGGTAATGGGTAATGGGCGGGGGGTGGTGTGCAGAAAGTTGGGGAAAACCTTGGCCGGGTTATGCATAAAGCAGCCAGCGGCAGAGCACATGATATATGTATCTATGTAAATATATATAGTTTGTCTGTTACAAACAAATAAACAGATATGCACTCAGCAAAATAATTTTGTATAGTTGTGTAGCGAGAAACCTAAAGAAATTGAACTTGTATAATAATAATTTCAATTTTATAGTTTAACATTAATTATTACTATTTTGATCAAATAAATAAACAAATTTATATTATTTATTCGTATAATTAAATGTATGTTGTATATTGTTAAGCATTAGAAAACAACTTTTATTCTTTTAAATAACATTTTTTTTTAAGTTTAAACACTTTCTTAAAATGTTCTTATTTTTATGCTTTCATTTTGAAACAATCATGAAATTGAATAAAATTCGTATAATTAATACTATTTATTCTCATTTATTTAAGAAAAAAATCAGCCTTATATTGAGACAAAAATATTTCTTTTTTTAAATTACATTTTATTGAAAGTATAAGCTTTTGGCTTTCTTTGTTGAATTTTCAAATTGTATTTCTTATAAATATACATACAAAACACTGATGTTATATTATTTAAACTTTTTCTGTATTTATAGAAAAATTTTCAGTAATTTAGAAATTTCCTTTAAAAATATGACAAGTTCAAATTCCGTCTTTTAAATTCTAGTGTAGTGCGCATTTATTTTGTCGAGTGTATATACATCATATCATATGTGCGAGTTACGTGCTGTAAATCTACAGATATATGGCTGCACAGTTGGATAGTTTTGTGCGCCTGTCTGTGCCCGCTAGGTAAATTTTGTGTGCAACTTTTGCAATTGAAACAATATTTGCGCTTTACCATAAACCCCCCCCTTGTTACCCCTTTCAAATAACGCAGGTCAGCAAATGGAACTAGCGGCAATGAGGGTTGCTGCTCTTCAAACCTGCTCAAAGCTTGAGCTCCATTGCGTAGTTCCAAGAGCACGTGCCTCCGTTTCAGTTTTTACCAAAACCATTAATCAAACAATTAGAGCTGGTTTGCGTCAAATAACTACCGCCCCCACTGGCAGGCGCCCTTCAGTGCCCCCACCGAACGTATTTGCATAAATTATAGCTTCATAATAACCGCTATTTGTAATTTTGGTCACTGCTGGGCGTTCAGGTTACGCCCACTTCTAACACCAACACCCCCAAGGCACAACTTGAGTGTGTACTCCAAGCAAAAGGGGTTGATCGAGTGATTTGTTCATAGCAATTTACTAAGGACTCCTTAAATCTGCTATGATTTGAAAGTTTTCACATTCAGCATTTAAAATGATGAAGGAGGTGTTTGATTCGTTCAATATTTAGAGCGTATTGCGAACAATAGAGGTAATTGCCTCTTATGCTTCAAGATGTGCTCTAGATTTTGAATTGATTTTTATTTGGAAATATATACTGAGAATAGCTAATTATTTTTTTTAAATTACTGGATTCAACTTCGATTACTCACAAGTAAATTTAAATATTTATTTAGGACATGTTTAAAATAAATATAATAAATTTATTGAATATCGTATTTCAATTTCATTTAATATCAATATGCTTATTTCTAACTGCTTATAACTAAAATTAAATATTTCTTTTTAGTGTGTGTTAAAATAAATACAAGAAATTCAATTAATATCGTATTTCAATTCGACTTTCAACTACAACTGTTCACAACTAAATCTAAATATTTCCTTAAGACATGTGTAAATATAATACATTCTTCTAATATCGTACCTGATACATACATAGGTAATTTTGTAGTGTGTCCTTGCTAAATAGTTTAGCCTAATGCATGGGTTTGAAACTCAAATTACTAAAGCCTGAACATACCGAACATTGCACTTGAGAATTACAAGTGTTAGTGAGGACGCAAATCAATGAGCAATAAGCAAATCTGACGGCTGTCTATTATTATTGCTCGAGTTTGATGTAGTTCGTGATTGTGCAACAGGAAACTGTACTCGTTGCAAATAAAAGCTAACTGAATGGCAATTATCGATGCACGCATAACAATAACAATTAAAACGTACGACAACTGCAAATTGAAGATGTTTTTGCTTTGCTTTTCTTTTCTATACCATTTTTTTTCCGTCCGGGCACACACACACACATAATCCGCAGCAATGGGAGCCGAGGGTACGACAGGCGACACCTGCGCCAAAGAGCAGGAGCTGCTGCCTGCAAACAATCTTCAATGTGCATAGCTACCTAAAAACCATAAATAATGGGCGACGGCGGCTCCTAGACGGGGATACTGATGGGGTAAATAGCGGCGGGAGCTGCTGTTGGCAGTAAATGAATGACAAACGCCAGCAGCCAGAGCAGTCGGAGCAGCCAACGCCAATGCCAGTGACGTCGACGTCATCATTGTCAGGGTGGGGGTGGGGGCAAGAGTAGAAGAAGAACAGCTACCTGCCACCATCGGCAACAGCAATAACAACAACAAGAAGAAGAGTTAGCTCTGAGGCAGTATCAGAATTATTGCTAGCTGTCTACATGACCAGGAAGGCTAGCAGGACTAGGAGAACCAGAGGCAGACAGATACACAGCAAGAAATATTGGATGAAATTGAATTTTTGGTTTTTTTTCTAGAATTTTCTCAATTCAAAAAACACAGTTTAAGACTATAATACAAAAATCGTTTTCTTGCTAGAGACTAGGAATTTAAATTCTTTTCTATTAATTTATATTGAGAGAGAGAGAGAGAGAGAGAGAGAGGGAAAAATGTAAGTAAATATTCAGCAATAAAAATATATTATAAATTTAAGCTTTGAATTAATTTAATAACAATGCCAGGATAATATAATTTCAACATTTTAATAGAACTGTGCTAGCAGCTCCAGCTCTGGGTTCCTTATATACGATATCGACTTAATTCATTTGAAACGCAATATTTACTGAATTAGTTTTCAATACGATTCACTTCATTTTATGGTTTATATAAGCTTACTATATATTTAATATGTACTACAATAAGTAAGTTTATAGCCGGAACTAATCAAATACACTTATTAGAGAAAAAACTCGAGTTCTTGTTAGAGACTACGAATTTTAATACTTTTCCATTAATTTATATTGAGAACGAGAGAAAGGGAAGTAAATATTCAGAAATAGAAATATATTATAAATTTTAGCTTTGAGTCAATTTAATAACAAAAAGAATTGTTATTTTTCAAGTTCAAAATAATCGAAACTGTTTGGTATTTCTATTTAAAAATAAATAAATTCCTTGCTGCTGAAAATATTTAACTAAAATAATGTTGCAACATAAATATTACTAGAATGTAAAATGCAACTAAAATTGTTTGCCGTGCAGACAGTTGGTGGAAGACAGGCAAATGGGTTTCGCCCTGACACGCTGAACTCTCAACGCAAAATGAGGAAAAATCCTGTGACACACACCGGAAACTGGAACAGGACAGACACACACACACACACACACCCTCTGCTCTGTGTGTGTGTGTGTGTGTGGGTGCAGCATCAAAAAGCAATGGCTTAAGTGCCACAGAGCATTGTGAGGCAGCGTCTGCTGACAGCGGCAGAGAATGCGCTTGGGGGTCCAGAGCAGACCCGCATTTTGCCGACCCGTAGTCCCAGTTGGTCCTTGACACACCATTGTTCTTTTCACTTTTTACGAGTGCGCTGCAAATGAAATGCTGCCAGTACCACCCATCCCCAACCCCACCCCCACCCCTCACTCCCCTTCCCCCTGCCAGCCTGCTCCTGTTGTCCTTGTTGCGCCCCCCTGTGCCTACTGAAGGTGTTCGACGGCGGCGGCGAGTTGATTATGGCCCCCAATGCCGACTTAAGTGGGCATGTTGCACTTGTTGTTGTTGTTGTTGTTGCCTGCCGCTGCTGATGAAGCACCTTTTGTTGTAATGAGTTTTGAGTGAGATTTTATTCTCTTTTTTTTTTTTGTTCGCCTCGCATTTTTTATGATTTTAAGCGGCTTATGTCGGCTGTTTTCATTCGCACTGAATTCTGTTGCCATGGCTTTGGCGCATTTTGGAAATTATTTTCATTGCGTGTGTGATTTTCAAAAGATCTCGCATTACCAGCCAAACCTGCCGTTGGGGTGTTCTGTTAAAGCCATTAAATAGTTGGTTATTTATATAATGCTTATGAGTGTGTTCAACATATTTTAGACAGCTGTAATGCGATTGCGGAATTATATTTCAAATATAAATTTTATTCGATTATTTTACCCTAGAATATTATTTCGAAATGTGTGCAAAGATGCAACACAGCAAATGAAAAAGGGAAAAATCATTTTTATCAAGGTAATATTTATGAAAATTCCACAATATGGGTAAAAGTCTCTTAAAAACCAACAGAATATTTGTACAAATATATAAATACATAAAATGTAGACAAATTTGTATCCAGAATGTGCAATTTGGCATACAATTGGAATAATATACAATTCGTATTCCTTTTACAAGAAAGCATCATCGTTTTGAATACGTATTTCTTCAAATTTCAAACTTTGCCAAACTCGACGCGTTTAAGCTTCACTCATAGAGTCACAGTTGAATTTCATTTGAAATTGATCCCTTCTTAAAGCTTTGGCTATCAAATTGCCAAATTGCATTGCTGATTTAACCACCCTGCCCCCCACACAACTGTCCTAAGTATTGGGCCGCTTATTGCCTTTCAGTTTTCAGTGCTCGAACTCATCAATAAGAGTAGCAGCAGTTGGGCGTCAACTTCTTTCTGCATTTGCCCCTTGCTGGACATGCCAAATTGATGATGCATACGGCAAACAACAGGAATAGCAGCAACAGCAGCAACAGCAGCAACAACAACATGAACAAGAACACGAACTGTACAGAGACAATGACAATTGCATTGACAGTTCGACAGAGCAGCGAACGAACACAGCAGCAACATGTCGCGTGTCTGTCTAAACGGGCGAGTAACTGGACTCTTGCAACTAAAGATGAGCACGTGCTTCGTGTTTGATTATTGTGTGACACGATTATTGACAATAGCACTACAGGTACACTATAGATATACAGTGTACGATCAGTAACGTGACCTAGCTTAAACTAAGGCTGCTCACGTTAGCATAAGTGTTCACGTTTTCGATTGCCAGAAAAGTATAAAGTGAATACATATTAACACGCTTAAATTCACGTTTTATTGCTGCATTGTATATTCATTTGATCTATTACTTGAAATACAGCTTGCTCCCTTAGGCTTCTAAATACTTTCATATCATTTTCATCGACGCTTTTTTGAAAATGTTTTCAATGTTTTTCATTTTTCCAGCGCCACAAAATGTGACCTTATTTCTATGCCCATAATGTAAAACAAAATTGAGACTGAAATGTTTTGCGTATTAAATGGATAACTCTCACTATTAGGGCAGTCCCCATGTTCAGAATTATTGGAGCTCAATGTTCATGTTATAGAGTTTATATAGTTTATTACCTTGTTCACGTTTTAGAATAGTAAATGCAGAAAAAAAATCCTGTTTAACTTGACGAAAATCATCAAAACGATTCAAAGTCACTATGCAAAACACTAAACACAATAGTGATATTTATTTTTGTATTGACTAAAAGAGTCTCAAAATGATCAGCTGTGCGAAGGTCGGACTTGAAAAAATCAGGACGTGAGCTCAAAATATATCAATAAAGAGAATTTTCGTGAAACACAAGTCGTGTTTAAAACATTTGCGACACGCATTCATCTCTGCACTCAAACCCAACCAGCAAATATCAGTCAGCTGATTCACCCACAGCCCCAAACCTTTCTCAACTGCCCCAACTGACTGACTGAGATCTCGGCAGTGGCAACAGACCGAAACATGACCATTTACAGTGTATTCACTGTGTGTGCGAGTGTGTGTGTGTGTGTGTGTGTGCTAACAGCGCATATCGATTGCAATTGCTTGATTTTGTCATTGGGATTGGGATATGTAGGTATTGGGATTTGTTGTCAGCCAGGATTTTTGGTATTGCATGCAATAGTATATTTGTTCAGTCAATTCGCTCAGCGCTCGCTCAGTTGACAGTTTTCGGCCAGTTGTCAGTTTATTTAGTTATCATTGCGCAAATGTTTGTTTGCCCATTGTCAGAGGCAGCGCTAGTGAACAGTCAGTTTTCTTCTAGCATTTGCGAGTGCTGGTTAAGCTTCTGTTTGCCAGTGCATTTGATGCTGCACGAAATGAACTTGCTCTCTTTGGCCAAATTTGAACAATTTCACAATTTTGCATTTCATTTTCAATTAGTGCGTATCGCCGCCGCCTGCAGTGCAACACAGTCTGCATTCCCACACGCGCTCTTGTAATTGGCGCCGGGCAGCAAATTTCACATTTGGGGCTCGCCATCGGATTGTGCAAATTTCACTTCGCCACTTCGGCACTTCGGCACCAACACCCACCCTCCATCCACAACACGCCCACTGCTGACTAACACTGGCCACGCCCCCAATGCGTATTCAATTGAATTCGTTTATCAGTTCATTTGAGTTCCGACTCGACGATTGGCCACATAAAAGCCAGTCATCACTCTCTCTATACCCTGTAAGGGCTTAACTTGCACAACTATTTCTCATTACATCATATGTCTTATGCATGGATTTTAGTTTTATACTTATATATAGATTGCTTTCTTTCTCATTATATAAAAGAGTTGCTTCTACCGACATATTTAAACGAAACTAATCCAATTTCAGTTGCCGTTGAACTGTCAAAGCAATTCTTATTCATTCATATATATTTTTGCAGTCGTCTCTCATGTACTACATGAGTTGATTTGAATACAATTTTACACTGCAATTAAAAAAATAAAATACAGTACATTCCCCAAAAACTAGTTTATGTTTTCTCGCAAAATGACGGAAAAATCGAGTTCTTACTTTATTATAATAACTTTGCACATTAAAGAACCACAAATATTTGAGATGAACAACATTTTCTACATCAACTTTAATGAACAGCTTCTTTATTTGGTGCTTTGTTTTAATTTAGGTCAGCGACGCGTCCTGCGAAGAAAATTCTGACGTCGTCTCTGATTATAAATATAAAAGGACGGTCGACAGTAAAATGATTTTGGCTTTGACGATTAGTTAAGTCAATGACTGAAATTAATAAATTTGCGTTATCATTATCAAAGTTTTCTGTTTAGATTTATTTGGGATACAAACCTTGGGCAGCTGCAGCCTCCGTTCCAATTTCATCCACCTCTATGAAGGCTTTCTGAAGGACCTCGTTAACCGCAAGTTGTCTTCGGTCATCAGTCATACCTTTTAAGTTAGCCTTTTCAAACAGTTCCCTAATACCCAGTCTTTTTAGTACTTCTTTCAGCTGACTTTTGAATTCAATCTTGAATTTGGGTAACTGGATTATAAGTTTTACCTTTTTGTCTGGACTTGGTCTAATTTCGAGTTTAGTCGCATTCGCTAGATCATCAATTCCGCTAGCGTCTCTTGGCAGAAAAATCTGCATGAAAACACTCGAGTTCGCATAGGGTAGCTCTATGGTGTATGCGCTCAACTTCTTTATGTAGCCATACCTATATTCTCCAACTTGGGTCATCGTGTCAACATAAGCAATGCGTACAGCTCCATTTTTGGGTGCTATGTGAAACGGTTTCTTCTTCGTATATTCTTTATTGAATGGATTTTCCCATTTGCCGTGAAAGTAAATCACACTGGTGATTATAAGCTCGGTATTGTCTTCAATTTCGTCAACCAATTCCGTAATTTTGTTGTTAGTTTGTTCTGCTACCCAGCTATTGATTTCCGATTTAGCTTTTGTCTTGTCGGAAAAGTCAACATTTTCAACAGTCGCGTTATGTTCCCATCTTATCTGCAGCTGAAAGCCTGGCAATATGTGGAAATTATTATTCGCATACAGCCGAACGCCTAACTTCACTGATGGATCAATCGGTGGCGGCAATCCAAATGGTTCTTGTGGGATGTCATCCTGTATCACATTCCAAATTTCAGTTGAAGTACTTTCCCTTGCCGCTTGATGCAGAATAGTCAATCCTTGCTGTAGCAATTCAGGTGAAAAGAGTACATTATCCTCCTTGCTCTGGCGCAATACTTCCGCAAACATCGAGGTGTACCCGGCGAAAACCGATCCGAAGGTACCCAATGCCAGGAGTAACGTATAATATAACTTGAACATTTTAATAGAACTGTGCTAGCAGCTCCAGCTCTGGGTTCCTTATAAACGATATCTGCTCAATTCATTTGTCACGCAATATTAACTGAATTAGTTTTCAATACGATTCACTTCATTTAGTTTGGTACACATTTCCTATGTACTACGATAAGTAAGTTTATAACCCAAACTAATCATATGTAATACATAATTAAAAACAAGTGGAGAAGGACTATCTTCGGCGTGCCGAAGATTAAATACTCTTTTCGAACCTTAATGCAATTTTTACTATTTTTCCGTGACTGCTTATTTAATTCGCAGATATTAATGTCGCATACATATACCCCTACATATAAAATAAAATATATAAAGGTATTCATGTAAACAGGGACGTTTCACTATCCGCAGCTCGTGGACGCGTCCCTTAGCATTCATAAGTGCTACCGAATTGAACAATAAACAAGTTTCAGTTTTTCCAAAGAGTCAAAACTACATTACATATGTATACTACAATATACATACCAAATTTTGTGCCTGTTGCTCTTATACCTTTCAATTTAGGAAATTGAAAATAAATGAATTTGACTACAGCTATTATATATTTGAAAAGAAGAATAAGAAAAATGAAAAAAATTACCAGTCGCCGCTGGTCTTGAACCCGGGACCTCTCGCTCACCAGTTCGCAACTTTACCCACTACGCCACAAGCCGTTTTGATGATCGCTGACAAAATCCCTTGAAGAGCAGACTGTCAAAAGCTTTCTTGTTTTGCTTTTTACTGCTTACACCAAGCAGTTTTAAAAATCGCTGACAAACTCGATTTATACTGAGCTTTTGTTTTTTCGCGTTGCATTGTTTTTGTTCTAAGCCATTGAAAGCAAATGAATTGGATAACAGTTATTATATATTTGAAAAGAATAATAAGAAACAAGTGAGAACGTTGCAGTCGGGCGGAGCCGACTGCGTAATACTCTGATACCATTTTAAGAACAGCTGAAAGCAAGTGAACAGAAAATTTTTGCTGGTGTTTGGGTGACCCGAAATCGGCATTCCAAGTTTTTGGGAACGGGAGGGGCATGGTCGATCTTAAGAGGGGGTGACCAGAAGTCTATCTACCAATTTTGGTGACTCTAGCTCTAAAACTGTGGAAGATATAAGCTTTCGCGATTTTTGGGGGCGGGAGGGGGCGTGGCCCCAAAAAATTTGGCCGATCTTTAGAGGGAGTGACAAGAAGTCTATCTTACAAATTTCTTGACTCTAGCTCTAAAACTGTGGAAGATATACATTTTCGCGATTTTTGGGGGCGGGAGGGGGCGTGGCCCCAAATTTTTTTTACCGATATTTAGAGGGGCTGACCAGAATTCTATCTTCCAAGTTTAATGACTCTAGCTCTGAAACTGTGAAAGATATAAATTTTCGCGATTTTTGGGGGCGGGAGGGGCGGGGCCCCAAAATTTTTTGCCGATCTTTAGGGGGCTGACAATAAGTCTATCCTCCAATTTTGGTGACTCTAGCTTTAAAACTGTGGAAGATATACATTTTCGCGATTTTTGGGGGCGGGCGGGGGCGTGGCCCCAAAATTTTTGTCCGATCTTTAGAGGACTTGGCCAGAAGTCTACCCTCAAAGTTTGGTGGCCCTAGCTCTTAAGCTGTGCGAGATATAGGCTTCCGTGTTTCGTGGGGGCGGGGTGGCTGGGGGGCGTTCTAGTGGGCGTGGCCGGAAAATCCAGGACGCAATCTTTTGGGCTGGTCAGCCCTAGTCTAAATTCCAAATTTGGGGACTCTAGCTTCAAAATTGCGGGAAATATACACGTGTTATCGAATTGTGCATTCATGTATATCGATTTTCGCGATTACGGGGGCGGGAGTGGGCGTGGTCAAAATTTTGTTTCTGTAATCTGTAGAGGACGTCACCAGTAATATATATTCCAAATATGGTGACTTTAGCTCTAAAACTGCGGGAGATATAAGCATTTCAAATTAATTTTGGAGGGGGGCTGGTGGGCGTAATAATGGGCGTGGCCGATTAACCTAGGATCCAATTTTTTCGGGAGGTCACCAGCAATATACCTACCAAATTTGATTACTCTAGCTTCAAAATTGTGGGAGTTATTCACGTTTAATCGATTTGTGATTTGAGGTGTATCGACATGTTATCGATTTGCCAGCCTCCCAGTGGGCGTGGCATAAATTTGGAATAAACTTGATCTGAAGCAGATAGCTATAATCATAACGCAAAAGATTTCAAGAGTCTATCTAATATCGTTTCGGAAATACGCGCGTTCATCCAGACAGACAGACGGACAGACGGACAGACGGACAGACGGACAGACGGACAGACGGACAGACGGACAGACGGACAGACGGACAGACGGACAGACGGACGGCCTGACGGACATTCGACAAAACCAATATACTATGAGTACCTTCGGTATCAGAGTATAAAAATGAAAATAAATGAACCCGGGACCTCTCGCTCACCAGTTCGCAACTTTACCCCTTACGACACAAGCCGTTTTGATGATCGCTGACAAAATTGCTTGAAGAGCCGACTGTTACAAATTTCCTTGTTTGGTTTTCCTGCAACCTGCAGCAACTCGCGTTTGTCAGCATTTGTTTTTTCGCGTGGCATTGTTTTTGTTCTAAGCCATTGGAAGCAAATTAATTTGATTACAGTTATATATTTGAAAGGAAGAAAAAGAAAAAGTATTAAATTAACAATCAGTCGCCGCCGAGGCTCGAACTTGAACTTGCGAAACATGCGTTCGTTAGCGCGGCTCTGTACGCCTTACGCCACAAACCGTTTTGATGATCGGTGACAAAATACCTTGAAGAGCAGACTATCAAAAACTTTCTTGCGCTTGACTTTGTTTGCTCATATGCACCTGTTTTTTCAAAATATTTAATAACGCATATCTTCGCTGTTTATGACTCAATCGATTTGCGATTTTACCCATTGATGAGTTATAAGGATGTTCAAGTGTACAAGGAAATTTAAGGCAATTGCTTTGAAAACATCGGATTTATGGCCAAAACCGACTTTGAGGTGTATGGCAGCTATAAGATATAGTGGTCCGATCCGGCCGGCTCCGACCAATGTGCTGTCCCCTTGAATAATAAGTGTCTGTGCAAAGTTGTATCGCGATAGCTCAAAAACTGAGGGACTAGTTTGCATACATACAGACAGACAGACAGACAGACAGACAGACAGACAGACAGACGGACAGACGGACAGACGGACAGACAGACGGACATGGCTAGATCAATTTGTTTTGTTTTTATAAGCATATTGGCAGTAACTTTTGGGGGTCTCAGACGCTTCCTTCTATGCGTTACAAACTTCAGGACAAACTTAATATACTATTTTCTTCGAAAAGAGTATAACAAGTGGGAATGGATTATATTCGGCGTGCCGAAGATTTCATACTCTTTTCGAACCTTTAGACAATTTTCCCTCTGCTTTCATATGCTGTAAAAATTCGTTTTATCGCATTTATTTTTTTGTTCTCACAATCTATATCATTATATTTTTCGTATGAAAGATATAGTGGTCCGATTCGGCCGGCTCCGATCAATGTGCTGTAGTTTTGAATAAGAATATGTGCAAAGTTTCAGCGCAATAGCTTTAAAAACTTGGGATATATGGCTAGAAGCGACTTCGAGTTGTATAGCAGCTCTAAGATATAGCCATTCGATCCGACCAGCTCTGATCAATGTGATGTATGTTTGAATAATAAGTCTCTGTGCAAAGTTTTATCACGATAGCTCAAAAACTGAGAAACTAGTTTGCATACATACAGACAGACAGACAGACGGACATGGTTAAATCAATTTGTTTTGTCATTCCAAGCATACTGGCTGTAACTTTGGGGGTCTCCGACGCTTCCTTCTATGCGTTACACACTTCAGCACAAACTTTTAATGTACCATTTTCTTCGAAAAGAGTATAAAAATGTTTGTTATATATAAAATATATATTTATATCTATACATATTTTTTTTTAATTTGTCAGTTTAAGTTTGCTGCTATCCGTAGACTTGAGATGAATTGAATGGAATGAGGAGACGATGCCAGATATCCTCTTTCCCTTCTCAAAGACCTTGTCCACGAGCTAGTAGTTTTTTAGTGTGATGTAAGGAAAACACCACCATCTTTTTTCTTGCTGCGCCGCACCAAATTCGTCTTTCATCCATTTCAAAGATGAGCTCGATGCAATTTTAGATTATATATTTAATATATACATATACATATATCATAAGCCATTGACAAATATACCACCATTATCTTATAAGCCAATATTATCCGTTATACATGTTAATTGGGGTTTTTAGCTTAACACTAATTGATTATTATAGATATATATTTATAGATCGGCATATTGATTTGCCTGTACAAGCTGAGTATATATTATATATATATTATATCATTACGATGATTGATTATACCATATATTCCACTTATATAATATGATGATTATTTACAGACTTGTAGTATTATGTACTTTACGCTTTTTATAATATAATTTTATATACAATTTGGGGGGAGGAGGTAGTTTTCTGGGGTTTGGGGGTGGAGGTGGACAAACACAGCCATGCCCGAGGCGGGACTCGAACCCGCAACTGGATTGGTAGTGGAGTCGAACGAGAGGAATGCCTTAACGTTCACTACCAATCCAGTCGGCGTTCATCCAAGTTCCAAACGACCTTCATAATATGCAGAAGGTCTTGGCCGTGGTTTGTGTACAGGCTAAGCCCTTGATCTAAGTACTTTTTGAAACCATTAGGCATAATACAATTACCATTTGAAAATAATGAATGAATAATGAGACTTGGTTGCAATTCAGAATATGTCACGGTTCAAGTTTCATAATTAAGTGGATCCTTTTCCCGATCGCTATTTACTTAATTGGTATACTTTTGTTTGTCAATTCTCTAAATTATAAGTATTTTGACAAGATTTCTGGATTGTTGGATTTTTGTAAGAGCTGTTTTCAAAACAATTACAGCGCTTAAAAAATGCAAATATTTGCACACATCTAAATAAATATATATAGATAGTTTTCAGTTGTTACAGAGCATTAAGCATAAGTCATCACTCGTGAGAAACAGTTTGTTGACTGAAAATCTTCGATATCCTACAAATGCAACTTTAAATCTCAAATTGAGCACGTTTCTCGCTTGGACACGTAGTCGCTGCGCAAATAGACAATAGCTAAGCGAATCGTTTACCCCGCACCACCAACCCCGAAACCCCAAACACCCTAGCCCCCAGGTCCCCATAGAACAGTTGGGGTCAATTCCTGGGGCTTATCATTAGATGAGCAGCTGCTTTTGCATCTGTAATTCGAATTAAATGGGATTTTTATGAATAATTGAGGGCGGGCAAGTGGCAAGTGGCAAGTGGGAACTGCCCAACTTCCCAACAAGCCACCCACTTGCTTATCAATTTCAATTATATAATAATCATTTCCGGCTGAACCTCCTCCCACCCTATCCACTCTCTCGTGCTGTCTGTCAATCATAAGAAATGCTTCGACTGCTGCAGACGACTGCGACCTTTGGCGCTGCGACTTGGGCTCGTTGCAAGTTCACGCCAATTAAGGCTTATCAAATTATTTATAATGCTTAACCTAATTTCTGGCCTAGTCAACGACGCCATCGCAGTCGTCCTTGCTGTCGTCCTCGCTGCAGTCGCCTCCTACGAACATAACTCAATAAAAACGGCGCTCCAATTTGCTGGCACCCAATATGGCTGCGTCGGTTACAGGGGCGGGGATTTGGGGGTGGGGGGGGGGATCTGGTGGGGTCTGGGTTGAAGGGCTTGGTTCCAACACTTTCGCCTGTGCGAACTTTTGCAATAACCACTTAAAATTCACTCAGCTGTGAATTATGCGCACGTCGAAGTGTTGTTCTTGTTGAAGGAGTAGAGCAAAAATCACCAAAAGGATGCCGTGCAGGGGGGCTGGGGGGTTAAGGAAGGGGCGGCGGGGGGGGAGGTTGGGGGTTACGTTAGGGAATGTGGACGCATGTGGCGTGGCTGTTGGCCTGGTTATTATTGGGTGTCGATTTCAATTTGTGCACAGTGCCACGGAATTTGCCTTCTCAAGTGCTTCGAGTGCGGTTTTTTTCTTTTCATATTGGTTTCTTTTTCGTACTTCAGCTGAATATGCAATTGTTTTAATTGAAGGGGGCTGGTTTCATTAAAGAGTCCGCAATGTTTTTCCATTTCTTGGCAATTAATACGCGAGCTTTTCGGCAAGTTTCTTTAGATTGCTGTTGCGTAGTTTATAACTTAAAACTGCACACAGATGTTTATCTGACAGGGAATGTTGTTAACAAATTATAGTGAAAAGTATATAATATTGACAAGTTTTGGAATGAAAGAGCTGCAGTTCGAAAAGTTCTGTCTACAAATCTATTAAACAATTTTGTTTAATTTTTATGCATTCCATTCCAACATTTTACTTTGTAGTTGATTTTTCTAACTTATTAAATGTGAGTTTTATTTATTGGTTTATAAAAAGTATTGTTTAAGTATTGTTGTATATAACATATAAAACCAAAATTATAGTTATTTTTTGTTTTTAATGACAAAGAATTAAAATGAAACGAAATAAAAGAAAACAAGTGGAGAAGGATTATCTTCGGCGTGCCGAAGATTAAATACTCTTTTCGAACCTTAAAGCAATGTTTACTATTTTTCCGTGGCTGCTTATTAAATTCGCAGATATTAATGTCGCATACATATACCCCTACATATAAAATAAAATATATAAAGGTATTCATGTAAACTGGGACGTTTCACTATCCGCAGCTCGTGGACGCGTCCCTTAGCATTCATAAGTGCTACCGAATTGAACAATAAACAAGTTTCAGTTTTTCCAAAAAGTCAAAACTACATTACATATGTATACTACAATATACATACCAAATTTTGTGCCTGTTGCTCTTATACCTTTCAAGGCTGCTGTCGGAAATTGAATTGTCATAAAATTCAATCTGAACATACGAGAACTTATATTCAGAATTTGAGATCCATATTTTTTTCGCGTGGCATTGGTTTTGCCAATGAATTTAAATTTTTCTTTTGAATTATTCTATTAAAGCTACTTTATGTATGAAAAAAAAAATTAGAAACAATTTAGGAAATTGAAAATAAATGAATTTGATTACAGCTATTATATATTTGAAAAGAAGAATAAGAAAAAATGAAAATAAATGACCAGTCGCCGCTGGTCTTGAACCCAGGTCCTCTCGCTCACCAGTTCGCAACTTTACCCCTTACGCCACAAGCCGTTTTCATGATCGCTGACAAAATTGCTTGAAGAGCCGACTGTTACAAATTTCCTTGTTTTGTTTTCCTGCAACCTGCACAACTCGCGTTCGTCAGCATTTGTTTTTTCGCGTGGCATTGTTTTTGTTCTAAGCCATTGGAAGCAAATTAATTTGATTACAGTTATATATTTGAAAGGAAGAAAAAGAAAAAAGTATTAAATTAACAACCAGTCGCCGCCGAGGCTCGAACTTGCGAAACCTGCGTTCGCGTTCGTTAGCGCGGCTCTTTACGCCTTACGCCACAAACCGTTTTGATGATCGATGACAAAATACCTTGAAGAGCAGACTATCAAAAGCTTTCTTGCGCTTGACTTTGTTTGCTCATATGCACCTGTTTTTTCAAAATATTTAATGACGCATATCTTCGCTGTTTATGACTCAATCGATTTGCGATTTTACCCATTGATGAGTTATAAGGATGTTCAAGTGTACAAGAAAATTTAAGGCAATTGCTTTGAAAACATCGGATTTATGGCCAAAACCGACTTTGAGGTGTATGGCAGCTATAAGATATAGTGGTCCGATCCGGCCGGCTCCGACCAATGTGCTGTCCCCTTGAATAATAAGTGTCTGTGCAAAGTTGCATCGCGATAGCTCAAAAACTGAGGGACTAGTTTGTATACATACAGACAGACAGACAGACAGACAGACAGACAGACAGACAGACAGACAGACAGACAGACGGACATGGCTAGATCAATTTGTTTTGTTTTTATAAGCATATTGGCAGTAACTTTTGGGGGTCTCAGACGCTTCCTTCTATGCGTTACAAACTTCAGGACAAACTTAATATACTATTTTCTTCGAAAAGAGTATAATAATAATGTACATAGAACTATCTGTGAATACCAAAAGTTGATGTTTGTCAAATATATATATTTAATTTAACATTAATTAGGATGTTTGGAAAAAGATTTGATGCCAACTAAAAATATAAAGAAATTATGCGATACTATTGCTTTAATGCCAATAAATTTAAAAAAAAAAAAAAAACCTGTTGGTATATGAGATTACGGAAAGGCTTTTAAGCTGGCATTGGGCGGCAACCTGCCACTATTCGCTATTGCCACTTAATCAGCGCTCGTCGAGCTAATCCCACAACAAACTTTGCCACTCTTGGCGCACTCGAAATTAGCGCCTGCGACCCGCCCAATTAAAGGCATCAAGTCCTTGGCAAGAAGGGAACAAAAGCAGCGGCGCTCGTGTAAACAGTTGCCATTGCCCATAACTCTAAGCCAATAGTCAACATGAGAAAATAAAACAAAAACAAGTTCCAGACCCAAACGCTTGACTGAGGCGGCAGTGGCAGTGACTGCGACTTTAGCTTTGGCTTTGGCTCGGGTGCCCGGCCTCAAAATTTTCAACAATAGCAAAATGAAGCAAACGAAGCGACGAAGCCACTTTAAGCTCTGCAAATCCATAAAGCAAACAAAATGGTTTTCAAATAGAAACCGCGTTCCGGATGCGAGCAATGCGGAGGCTAAAACGGTGCCCAGCAGCCAGCAGCCAGCAAGGAGCAAGGAGCAGCCAGAATGCTGCGCGTTGCCATTGTTACGGACATCGATAATACTGAGCCATATTTTCACAGTGGTTACACCAAGACAAGGCAAAGTGAGGAGCCTGAGCAGGGAGCAGGGAGGAGGAGGAGGAGGTGGAGCAGCAGCAGTCTGCCATCGGGTGTCAACATTGCCAGCGGCTGTCGCCCTTCCAACGGTTTGTGTTTGCTTCTGATTTTTTGTTTTTGTTTTCATTTGGTTTTTTGAAATGCTCTGGCAGCGCGGCTAGAAAATTGAAAATTTTTTTACTAATCGCAATCGATATGCCTTGCCAAATGTCACTCAGCTGGGTGGTTGGGCAGACACTGCCGCTCTCCCTCTCTTTGAATTCGTTTGTGCAAACAAATAAATTGAAGAATGCTCGAAAAATTAAATAAATATTTGGCATTTTCAGCTGCAAATAAATTACAATAATGAATGAGTTTAGCGAGTGAGAAAGATAAATTACAGTTGATTTGACAAATTAAGTTGCTTGCCGTTGACAAGGGCCCACAAAAATCTATAAAGATATGCCAAGCATTTGGGCACTCAAATATTTCTTGGAATTTAAACAGCAATATTATGTTGGAGGCTAGTTTAAGTTCTTGACATCTAAGGAGATACATTCAATTTGTTACTGCTTCTTCTTAAATGGCTTTTATTTTAGAGAGTTGGCTCTGATAAGTTTGATTTGATAGGTGGAATAGTAAAGAAGGTTCCTAGGTTCGATTAGCCCATTTTTGCTGATGAATTTGGATTTGCTTTAAATGTATTGCCAATAATGCTATGATACATATTTATTCTCTTTCTATATTAATATAATCGCCATATTTTATAGATTTGATATTCAATATCCTTTTTCTTTTACTGAAATATTCATTAAATTAATTTACAACAAAAATAAAACTGGATGTATTTTATATAAATACAAATTAAATATTTTTTTTATTTCTATATTTTACATCGGAAATTTTGTTCTTGTTTTTGCCTACTCCTATGTTGTAGGATAAAATGTCATTATTGCCATTTAACAACTTCGAGCACAACTTCTTCCATTCCCATTACATTCCCATTACGATTCCCATTAAAAGTGTCTTTAAAACAGATTTTGAATTGCATCACATAAATTGCTCATTAAGTGTAATTAAACGCATAATTCTATAATGGTGTGCGTGTGTGTGGTTGTGTGTGTGTGTGTGTGTGTCTTTGGTTGTGTGGCAATGTAAAGTATTGGCATTGTACGACATGCTCATTAATTATGCTGCAGTTTATCAAAACAATCGTCGACTTGACAACATATTTACCACCCACAAGTCCCACTCCTCCCACACCCCTTTTCCAGCATCCCAAACACTTGCCAGCATTTGAAGGACTCTCTCTCGCCTTGAATTGGTTGTACTTGCATTTAATTTATAGCCCCGAAAAGCCCAAAGTTATACATTTTAACAGGATATGAATAAAGTTGAAGACAATAAAAGCAAATAAAACAGACAGACAACAACTCGACAGGACAAACTTAGTGGGAGTTGGTAGGTAGCTGGCCGGGGGTAGGGTGTACAGAGATGTATGTAAGGTTAGGCAAGAGATTCATTATCTAGCACAACATTTATAAGTGTATGGCAACTGTCTGTGGTGCTTGGATGCGTCGAGTATGTGACTTCCTTCTTCTCTGACTTCTCTGTCCCTCTCTCTTTCTCACTCTCTCTCTCTGTCTGTCTGTCTGTCTATCTGTCTCTTTCGCTCCATGCGTATGCGTATTTAATGAGCAGACGTGCGTGCCAAGTCAGCTAAGCCCAGCTGGGCGCATCCAAAACAGTAGCGAAAATCCAAAACTCACAGTGTGCTTAGGTGCCTCCTCCTTGGGGCCATATGTGTGTGCGTGTGTGTGTGTGGGTGTAAATACGTGAAAATGCCAAAATTAAACCAAAACTTTTCATGCTTCATCGCAGCAGCAGTAGCAACAAGAAGAAGAACAACAACAACAATGTTGAAGAGGAACGTGCACTTGGCCACTTTTGGTGACTACGTGCTAAAGTTTTTCATTTCCGCTTTGGCAAACATTAAAGCTGCCCCGAAAGAATTTACAACGAGCTGCAGTTACAGTTACAGTTACATATACATATACATATACAGATACAGATAGAGATACAATTACAGATACAGATACACGCACGCCTGAACTGAACTGAAGTGAACTGAAAGTCAAGTCAAGCTGAGCTGAGTTGGGATGTGCTCAACTGAAATGAGATAATCAGCGGCCGAAAACGGAAATGAGCAAACGCTAATAAATCAAATGCAAAAGCCAACACAAGAAACAAACAAAAACAAAAAAAAAAGAAGCAAATTAAGCACACTCAGTTATAAAAGTATTTATATTTAGTAAGTGGAATAAGAAATTCTCTTATCTATATCGAATAACTGTCTTTGGGCGCCTGTATAGCAAATAGCAATTAGATAAAAATAAAATTATCTCTAAATATATGCTGGGAATCTGTTAATTGGGTTTTATTTCTTAGAATATAGCCAAGAGTAAAATCAAAATGAAAAATAATAATTAAAGCAAGAAAAAGTACGTGTTAGAGATATCTTTAAAATATATCTAAATTGTAAATATTTGGCATTGTAGAGCAATATTTAGATAGTTTTCAAAATAAAATGTATAAATTACGTAAATGGAAAAATCTGTAAAATCTGTGAAAATATTTATTCATATGTCTTTACAGAATAGTTTTCTCAAGTTGCTTGTTAATTTTGAAAGGTTTTTCATATTTGAAAACGTTCTTTCTATAAATATCTCAAAGACTTTAACTAATATAACTTTTAGTGCATTACAAGTGATTCGGCATGCAACGATTAATAAACTACTCTTGAGATATTTGGGACTTGTGAAGTCATCAATAATGGGCAATCGCTTGCCTCAAACTGAAATTGCCATAAAAAGGAAAACTTCGAAGAAAGCAGCAGCAGTAGCAGCATCGGTGGAAACTCCCAAATGAAAAGTCAAAAAAACATTGACTTTTGAACTTTTTCATTAGCGGCAAGCAGACGAACCAAAAATCGTCGAAAATCGTAGCATAAAAACAATGTAAAGCCAGGCAGCAGGACAAGGAAAGCACTTGAAGTAGTCGAAGCAGCCAAGTGGAAGCCACTGGAAATCAATACACATCGAGAGTCTGAGCGACTGAGACGATAAAATCAAGTTCATTTACGACCTAAAGAGGCGACCATTTCGCAGGTGGAAACCTAGACAAAAATAACAAAAAACACAAAGACAGACAGTTGTAGACGGACGTATAGCCCCATAGTTGGTCTCTGCTGGTATTAAAGTTAATAGAAAAAGTTGCTGTTGGCCAAGATTCAATCATGCGATATAAATAAGCACACCAACACACACACACACACAGCCTGGCAAGCAGGTAAATAAAACAATGAACGACCAAAGACATCGACCAACCAAAAACCAAAAAAAAAAACTAAAAACAACAAAAGCGATAAGAAGTCACAAAAAAGTTTCGTCTCTCTCCTTTTTCTATCTTTTGTTGGTCTCAAGTTGAAAAATTACACAATGCGGGACAGTTGGTCAGTTAAGTTTGTCTTGAGGTTTCCTAGCTTGATATTTGCTGGTGTTGATTGAAGTTTGCATGTTGCCAAAAGTTTCCGCATTGGGTCTTAAAGTTGCCCCACCCCCACAAAGTTGCCAAAGTTAACAAAAGCTACCTGTTTCTTTAGCTCTAAAGGGTTTGAAAGAGCACATGGTAGGAAGCTCGGCATTTGATAAGATTAAAATGAAAATAATATAAATCTTACGATTATAGGAAAACTATTTTGACATTTGTTAGTCACAATTTAAAAGCCGATTTGTTTTAGAAGTCAAGCCAGCAAAATCGTTCCACTAAACTCGATAAGAAAATTATCTAGAAGGCCAGATTGGCATCTGTGATTTAATAATTTATCAAATTTTGTATCCTCAGACTTTTGAGCTCCATTATGAGATTTGACTGTGAGTAAATATCGATAGAGTCGTGTTCAACTATTTTTATACACAATCTTTGATAATCTCAAATGTTATATAAGGAGCTTTACTTACTCACTACCAATTCTTTACTGAATTTGTTTTGTTTTCTTTATCTGTTTGGGTTTCTTCTACAACAATTTCTAAAGCCAATTTTAACTTTTTCCAATTGCAAAATATCTTTTAATTTTTATTTCTATTGAAAATCAGTTTTTCGTGGCATTTAATAAAAAATAATAAAATAAATACCTTTGAGCTTGAACATAAAATCAACAACTATTAATCAACATTTGTAGCATATATTTTTATTATATCTCGAACATAGTTTTCCGTAAGAAATTCCAATTTGATATTATAGTAAGAGTAAGCTTTAGTTCTTGTGGACCATATTCCTTCACACAGAGATATAAATTTTAATGCCTTTGATCTCAGCAGCTGTTTATGCGTGTACATTGTTCCTAGCTCTGGCCCAGCTCCCGTTTCGGTTTGCGTCCCCCACCCTGTCTGCTAGCCTTGCCACTTCCCCATTGGAAACATGCACCCGCATATTGAAATCCATTTAATTCAATTACATATCGCCACAACTTAAAGCGCATTTCAATACAAGACCTGATTGGGGGAGTAATTCGTTGGCGTTTGGGGGCAGCTCAGCAGCTGGTGACTGACCGGCTGACCCCCACCCCCCATCACCCATCACCCATCCCCCACCCAACCCAACTCCCCGCGCCCACTTTAATCCCCTTTTGGCCGGCAAGCAAACGCAGTTTCACTTACGATTATTGCCTACTTTTGCCTTGGCAGCAGGAGCAGGAGCAGGAGCAGCAGAAGCTTGTTCGACACGGCTAAGCGCCACATGCAACATGTATTTACCGTTCTTTTCTCTGCCAGTCCTCACTATATACATATGTACATATATATATATATATATGTGTATATGTGTGTGTTTGTGTATTTTACATGCTCGAATTGTCATTGAAGCGTTTAGCCATTTTATTAGATTGTGCTGTCGTCTTGAAGAAGACGCCGAAGCAGCAGCAGAAGACGCCCCAGTTTGCATTTGGGGTGGCCTTCGACTCTTCGTCCTGTAAAGGCTGAGATTTATGCGCATATGCTAAGCACACTGTTTGTCCTGACTGAGTGAAGAGAGAGAGAGAAGGGGGGGGGGTTACAGTTTACCGGCCGGTTTGTTCCCCTTTTTTGGGGTTGGCTCGTATTTCTTTTCCTTTGCCAGACATAGGACGAAGGGTTGGCATTTCAGTTGCTCCGGCTCCTGTGCATTGTCCTGCCTGCCTTTTAACATTTTCCCAACTTTTCGCTTGGCTTCGCATTTTTCCGAAGCGCTGTTGCTTGTTTTCCAAATTAAAATTGATTCGATATTTTGTGCTATGCTTTTGCTTTTGCTTTTGTTTGGTTTTGTCTCCGTCTATGGCCAAAGTCCTGCTGCTGGCTTAAGATGCTTGAATTGCACATATGCTTTGAGTCCTTGCTACCTTGTTGGCATCCTTGGCATTTTGCTAATAAGCGAGCATCGCCGTAAAATTGGATAATGAAACATGAGAGGCGTAAGATAGAGGCTCCGAGTGCCTCGGATTAAAGAAAGGAATCTTGAATCTGTATCTATTGTTCTCTAGCTCTAAAGCCATTTAACTTATAGTCAGAGGTGTCAAGCAAATCGAGTAATCAAATTGAAATTTATTTAAGATACTTGATGTTCTACTTAAAATTTAATACAATTGATATGATAATATTAACTATTAAGCATATACATATGTGGAAATATAATAAAACGACTTTAATTTGATTTGAATAATATAAAGTTAGAATCGAAAACAAAACAGAGAAGCATACAACTTATATTTAACTATATATTTTCATTCTTTATTTTGAAAAGCTATATTTTTTTTGCTTAGCTTCAGTCAACATAAAATAAAATATGAAAAATACAATAAATACGCATTTATGTTTTTATATTCGCAAAAACTTGTCTAATCTAGTAAGAAGAAAATCATTTATCTATGCATACCTCGAATTCATTGCCTGTGCTAACAATTTCCCCACGCCGAAAGAATTTGCAAATATATTTTGTTTTAATGAAGCTTAACCTCGCTGACTGCTCCCGCTATCTGTCTGTCTCCGTCTATGTCATCACTTACGCACAAATCTCGCTGGGATTTGAGCAGAAAATTAATACAAAATCGAAAAGAAAAAGAACATTTGCCCAGGCTTATCGCAGCGACGACAGGCTGTGAACGCTGCGTATGCGCAATGTCAAACGGCAGCGCTCAAAGTAGCTTATTTAAATTATCAACACGTTTTGCTGCTGACGTGCCAGAGAAGGTGGCTGGAGCTTTGGCCATATGTTTGGTCCATTAAGATAAGCGTCAATCGAACGTAAGCAAAACAAAGCCACACAAATTGTAAATCCGGCAAATGTGTACAATTTTTGTTGTAGGCACGTTTTAAAATTACCATCAATAATGTAGAAGAGCAGCAGCCCCCCAAATTTGTCGAGGGTGGTTCAGTGTCAGTGACACTTGGGCGGAACTTTGACTTTTGAACGGACTCAGCTCCCAGTCTGCCAGTCTGCCAGTTTGCCAGTTTGATGGCTTGATAGAAATCTTTCTTGCTGGCAGTTTCACAGTTTCAAACGGGACAAATGTGGGGGTGGCGGCCTGTCTGCTTTTCTTGAAATTTTATTGTCTCCGGCTCATTTCGTATTTATTGAAAATCGCTTCACAGCATTTAAAAGAGCATCTTAGCTTTGTTGTGAACTTAAAATCACAGATATAATGCTTATTTTCAATTGATAGATTATTTTAGGCATAAATCGATAGCTAGATATCTGGGCAAGTGGCATACATTAAATAATCTCTAAATGTTTTCAATAAAAAATAGATGCAAGCAAAAAGGTAAGTATATTTTACAACCATTTTTCAACAACGCCTTTTAAACAATTTAATTTGACCAAAAATCTATTTAATCGTAGATTTTATATTCTGATTAAGAATATAAACTGAAATCTTTTATTTCTCATCATCAAACTTATTCGTGAGACTAAGTACTACAAATTAATTAGAATATAGAAGAACAAAAAGATAACTTCATATAAAAGACTTATTTTATCATTATAATTACTACCAATTACTAGCAATTACTTTTCAATTCCTATTGTATTTGCAGGCGAATTGTATATGAATACAGCAAACTGAATTCGCCAATGGGTCCATGACTGATTGATCAACTCTTCCAGCTACTTTAGTAAAAGACCCAATCCTTCTATTTTCCAAAGTACCATCTCTTTCAGTGCTTTGCATTTGTAATTCGCAAGGACATTTGCAATTCGCTACGCGTTTCTGGCACCTCAGAGCGGCTTTAACACGCTGCTGATACTCTGTGTTGGTTTTTTCTACTCTTTTTTATTACTCTGGTGTCCGCATACTCTTTGCCGTTCAAAGCGGCTTTCCGAGCATTTTGCACTTTAATCCGCGCAACTGTAGTCAAAAGCATAGTTGCAGCTAGACCCAGCTATAGTTTGTCTGTGCATTGGAAAAATGCAGTGAGTGTCTAGTTTTATTCAGGCTGCGCAGGTAAATGGAGTGGCCAGCGCATTCCGAAGCTGGCAATTCAATAAAAATGCCGGCGTTGCGGGCGTTTTCTATTCGCGCTGGCAAATTTGTTGTTGGTCGGCATCGACATGGCCGCCGACTTTTGCATTAATCACTTTTGCCAGCTTTCCGGTAGGACCAACAACAACCTACAACAACCACCAACAGCAACAACCACAAATAGAATGGGGCTAAAGGCAAAACGAGAAAAATTCGGGCAAAAGCAAAGGCATAACAAATGGTGAGAGTGCAAAACCCCGACGAGACCCTTTAATCCGCTCTGCAAATGAGGAGAGGGCAGGGACAGAGTGCAAAATTTATGTGCTCCACGTTTCGTTTTTGTATTGAACGATTTTCCCATCTCCTTTTTTGTCGGTATATTTTTCTACGTTTATTTTTTTTTTTTTTGGGGTTTTGTTGATTTTTATACTCTGATACCGAAGGTACTCATAGTATATTGGTTTTGTCGAATGTCCGTCAGGCCGTCCGTCTGTCCGTCTGTCCGTCTGTCTGTCTGGATGAACGCACGTATTTCCGAACCGATATTAGATAGACTCTTGAAATCTTTTGCGTTATGATTATAGCTATCTGCTTCAGATCAAGTTTATTCCAAATTTATGCCACGCCCACTGGGAGGCTGGCAAATCGATAACATGTCGATACACCTCAAATCACAAATCGATTAAACGTGAATAACTCCCACAATTTTTAAGCTAGAGTAATCAAATTTGGTAGGTATATTGCTGGTGACCTCCCGAAAAAATTGGATCCTAGGTTAATCGGCCACGCCCATTATTACGCCCACCAGCCCCCCCTCCAAAATTAATTTGAAATGCTTATATCTCCCGCAGTTTTCGAGCTAAAGCCACCATATTTGGAATATATATTACTGGTGACGTCCTCTACAGATTACAGAAACAAAATTTCGACCACGCCTACTCCCGCCCCCGTAATCGCGAAAATCGATATACATGAATGCACAATTCGATAACACGTGTATATTTCCCGCAATTTTGAAGCTGGAGTCCCCAAATTTGGAATTTAGACTAGGGCTGACCAGCCCAAAAGATTGCGTCCTGGATTTTCCGGCCACGCCCACTAGAACGCCCCCCAGCCACCCCGCCCCCACGAAACACGGAAGCCTATATCTTGCACAGTTTAAAAGCTAGGGCCAACAAACTTTGAGGGTAGACTTCTGACCAAGTCCTCTAAAGATCGGACAAAAAATTTTTGGGCCACGCCCCCGCCCGCCACTAAAAATCGCGAAAATTTATATCCTCCACAGTTTCAGAGCTAGAGTCACCAAAATTGGAAGATAGACTTCTGGTCACCCCCTCTTAAGATCGACCATGCCCCTCCCGTTCCCAAAAACTTGGAATGCCGATTTTCTGTTCACTTGCTTTCAGCTGTTCTTAAAATGGTATCAGAGTATTACGCAGTCGGCTCCGCCCGACTGCAACGTTCTCACTTGTTATTTTTGGGGCATGGTGCGCGCATGTAAAATATGGATGCAAAATTCGGCATGGCAAATGTCAAAGATTCGATAGATAAGGTCCTGGGGTCAATCAATGAAAGGGAATCGTTTTTGGGCAGCATATTGCCGAATTGCAATTGATCCAGAAAAGTGACGCAAAGAAGAACCAAATTGTTCAGCGCAAATAGATAATTTATAGGCTTTAAATAAAAAAATAGCCCAACTAATGGTAATTACAGGCTAACTGAAAATATATTTAAATTTCAATATTCTTATATTATGCTTTTTAGAATTGTATCATATTTATCTATAATTATGAAACATTTTTTTAAAACTTTTGTATTCTTTTGTATATGTATTAAATTTTTGTATATTTCATACATATTTCTTAAATAGAGTGAACATTTTTTGAAAGTCACTTTAAATGAGCAACTTTGCCCACGACTTGGAATGAAATGAAAAGTTTTGCGGCAAAATTGACGCTTGTTCAATTATTGAGTTCTCAACTTTAAATAGCGCCCGCTGGCCGAAAACACGCAAATGGGAAATTCAACGAGTACAAATTGAATATTCATTCAAGTCATTCATTTTCATTCATTCGCTTTCAGTTGCTTAGCCTCGAGCGTTGCTAAATTACCAAATTAAAGTTAAATTTGGTTGTAAAATGTGCAAAAGTTGTGCACAAAATGGGCAGCAATTTGTTTGCTAATGTTGATAATGGACAAGTTTTGTCTTATGATTCCACATTTATATGATTTATAAGTGAGCTGGCAACTTTCGACAGACACACTTTTCACTGACGGTGTTAATAAAGTTGGCTCCAAATTGTGCTTAAATATTTAATGCACTTCAATTTGAAAAATATGCAACAAGGGTTTTTACTCGATTTGCAAATGCTTTTATGAGACATTCGAGACAAGCCACACATATCTGGTACAAAATGCATAACACACAGGACAATAAGCAAACCAAACTTGAAACTCCAATTTGAACTCGAGACAAAAGCCAAACAAACCGAATGAATGCAATTGTAATATCATTTCGATTCTTTTCATATGTGAAAATGCCGCAAACCGAGTTATGCTGATATAAATATGTTTTTGCCATACCCATGCCCTATAAGTGTGTATGCGTGTGTGTGCGTGTGTGTGTGTGAGTGCACTGACATACATACAAACTCACATGCATATGCTTATTTATGAACTGCTTCCCTGAGCCGCAATAAAACACACATTTCTCTCGACGCTTGGCTCCATTTTTGGTAGCTCATTGCGGCAAATGGGCTCCTCCAGAGGGAGACAGGAAGAGTGTGTGCGACAGAGACAATGTATGACCGCAGTAGGTTACTGCCACATTGCCACATTGCCACAGTGCCACACTGCAGCAGCAGCAGCAGCTTATAGCTGCATCCTTCAGCGCATCCTTATGCGACTCATGCGGTTTGCATTCGAATGCCATTTGGGGCTTAGATAAAACTCTGGCAATGCCAAGCGGCTTAAAGAATCTACAAAAACGAATGCAATGTTGCCAGCTAAACGATTGCAATACTCTCAAATGGAGTTGCCTTTAAGTAATCATCAGCCGAATAAAAAGCTGTTAAATTGGGATTTCTTCGGATGGACGAATCGTTTTCTTAGGTTACATCTGAATTATTGAGACATATCAGCATTTCATTCAAGTTATGAGAGCTTTAAGTCTTGGAAGGGCATTTCTAGGAACCTTATCTATGCTTGTTTTTGTCCGAAATTCGAAAATTTTAAAAATATTTCAGATTTAAAGGCAGAAATAATATAGAAGTCAAACCATGATGAAAACTGCTTAGGGACCGAAAATCGGATCAGGTTTGGCAAAGTTGCGGTAGTTTTTATTACTTTTGGCTTGATCTTAGACTCAAAAATTAACATCCCCAGAATCGGGTTTCTCATGGATTTTTATACTAAATATGACACCCGCAACGACTAAAAAAAAATTAAATTATAATAGAGGTTAAATCATTACTAAAACTGCTCTGGGATCAAAATTGTGATCAGCTTTGGCAAAGTTGTGGGAGCTTAAAATCATGTTCTAAGCGAGCTTCGTCTTTGATCGTTTTTGCTTCTTTAGATTGAAATGCCATCTGGATTGAATACACTTTGAAAATACAATTTGTCACACGAAGTACTCGGCTGCATAGAAATGTTGAGCACCTCCATCATCAATCTTGAAATAAAAATTCATATTTTTATGCAAATGATTTTAAGGGGAAGGGGAAGAGAGAGAGAGGAGGAGTCGCATACTCGATTACCTTTATGCATTTACATGGGAAATGAAATTAATTCATAAATAACAAGCTCTAAGATACATTTCCACAGCATTAAATGTGCTGAGCCGTGCAGAACTCGCAAACTGGCAAACTGGCAAACATATGAGCATTATGTAAATTAGATGAATGCCAAAATCAACTCTCGAGGCTTTTCAATGTAATTTCGCACAAGAAGAAGAAAATCAAATGGTGCAAAATGAGTGGGTAGCACAAAATGATAGGGGGAAGGTGGGGGGGGGGGGGAGGGGGAAGTAGAAGTTGAAGTCGAGACATGGCCACAATTTGGGGGCAGGATATAAAGGATTCGCACATTCACATGGCTCTGTTTACAGTTACAGAGTTACAGTTAGAGGCGAGTCGGCAAAGCGAGAAACCCGCAAATGAAATGAAACGAAATGTTTGCATAAACGATTTAATCGAATTCCAATGCAAATTCAGTTAAATTTCATTTCCGGCCCAGGACCTGGCTGGAAGATGCGACGGCGACAAGGACGACAAGGATGAGGATGAGGACGAACCACAGACAATCCCCCTTGCTTCTCGGCTACGGAAATTAGCATAACACTCGCGGTAATACAATAAAAAGAAAAGGATACATCCAAACAGCAACAGTAACTGCTACAGCTAACGCTTCAGCTACATCCACAGCTAAAGATACAGCTAAAGATACAGATACAGATACAGATACTTAGCTGGGGCGCCAAAGGCAGTCGAGTTTAAGGTTCACTTCCCAATGGCTGATATACGAAATTGAAATAGGAAGCACTTTATTGTTGCAAGATGACTCCGACTCCGAATTATATTTTTCTGTGTATTATAATTTGTAAAGGATATTATGATATGTATATGTATTTCAAATGGGGGATGACATGTTTTACAGCCATAAGGCATACAGTCTTAAAATATATAATATACAGAGCTAAAAATCTTTATAGGTTTAATTTTGAATGTCATATACATTAAAAAGTGTATGTACATACCTGTGCTTGCTTTTTTGCGACTTGCCCCAGTGTATCTTTAAAAGCTCTGTTGATCATTCAATATTATATTCGCGCCATTTTTTTTTTCGAAAAAAGCTCTACACAGAAAATCCAGCCACACGCAAAAAGATCGAAACGCACATAAAACGGACAGAACGCTAGCAGAAATACAACAAAACTACCTTTCGCGCACTTTGTAGCACCTGTTAGCTAACAATACTTTGATATTTATGCAAATAATAAAGACTTTAACAGAAGTGAGTTAATTAGAAGCGCGCACGCGCAGTCAGCAATCGATCAGCAAGGCAAACGCGCACAGACTAAAACGCACAGACTTAAGCGCGCACCTTCGCTAAGCCGACGCAAACGCTCAAAGAGTAAGTAACGGATTTTAAAGCACATCCCACACACGCTCTCTCGCTCGATCTGTGCATAAGTGCTCTCTGTCGGCAGAATGCAAGAGGGTCATCCACAGCAGTGAGCATTAAATAATTTCCCACGCTGAGAGCAGCCCAAGCACACGCTCTCTGCATAACAGCTCTGATCCGTGCTCTTGAACTAGCAGCAGCCCTTTTTTAACAGCTATCTGTTAAATGTGTTTTAATATTTTAACATATTATTATTATGTTATCATTCACAGTTTCATACATTTTTAACATATTTCACTTGCATTTAGCAGAGTTATGTAAATATCTCATTTCTCTTCAATTCTTTTCTTTTTTTATATTTACAATAAAAAGAGAATCTCGTTAGAGTATGCAAATTTCGTTTCCCCTCAAATCCTTTCGAGCATCCTATTATGCAGTATTTATATTTATGCGCAATGTTTTTTGTTTGTGTATTCTTCCTCTTGCCCTTTTTGCCTAATAGAGCGAGCGACTCAATTAATGAGCTAAGTTTTTTCCGCCCTTTTTCCGTTTGTTGGTTTTTTGCCGCCTTATAGATTGTTCACGCTTTGCTGTCTTACAGAAAGTTTAATGAAATCTTGACACGAAATGCGCGAGTTGGTTTTTTTTTTCAAGCAATTGTCGCGTCATGAATTTTATTTCGCTCTGTACAAGCTGTGTGTGTTGAAAATGAAATTAAGAAAAAACGCTGCAAAGAAAATGCATTTGCAAGTTTTTGTGCCGCTTTTACAAGTTGTTGGCCATAAGCCAGCCGCTTTATAAGACCTGTCCTCAAAGTGTGGCAAACTTGCCGTAAGCCAAAAGCAAAACTTTATGTTAGCGAACTCTTTATCCAAACTGCATATTCAAAGCACTTCCACAATGTGTTGCCCATCTGCTGCTAACTCCTTGCTGCTCCTGGCTGGCTGTCTGGCTGCCTGGCTGTCTGGACGGAATGGAGACTCGATGGACTGGGCACTGTCCCCGGGCGCGCATTTCCGTTACATGCCAAACACTTTTGGCCTTTGTCCCGAGACCACAAAAGTCAGCGCCTGGCGCATACAAATTAATCACTTGGTCAAAAAGGTTTGGAGTGTCAGCGGAGGCAAAAGGCAAAGTTAATGGTGTTCGGTTTCGGGTTCGAATCGCTCACTTTCTCTCCCTCTCTCTTACTCTATCTCACTCTGTCTCTCACCCATCAACAGCTTCAGCATATTTCGTTTATTCCATTCACGTACGCGACGTTTTTATGATATACCAATTTTGACATAATCCACGTGGATTACGAACATGGCGAAGTTGCTCGCAGTTGCTCAAATTGGCCAAAATGGGAAAATGTTCAAGAGAGAGCGACAGAGAGAGAGAGAGAGAGAGAGAAAGGGAGAGAGCGAGATGAGCCTGGCTGACGAACTAACATGTTTGATTTTCGATGGGTGTCCCGAGTGACTTGTCCACAAATTACTTATGCCATCAATAACATATGTGCCGAACTTTTGATAACGAATTTAGTTATCGTGCCAGCTGCAGAAAAAATATTTCTCAATTCTTTTCATTTAGACAAAACTAAACTACAGATCAGCGGTAGAATTGAAAAATTTCGCAGATACTTATCTTACACTATCTTATACTTATAAAAGTATTTAGTTTCGAGTCTCAAGATGAGTTTTAATAGAGTCTTCGCAAAATTCACTAAGAAAAATGTAATATTTGTGCTACATTTATTTTGCTTTAGCATAATCAGAAGATTATGCAAACATTTAATAACAATATTTATGAACCAAACCATTGTATAAATAAATTTTACTAAATATTCTGCTTTCAGTTTATAACTCATTTTAAATATTACGTATACGTAAATTTTCACTCTACAGTCATCAGTTACTTTTCAAAGAGAATTTGTAAATATATATTCTCTTTTAGCTGCACCCTGGGAATACCTCCATATAAACATATACGCTGCAAAGTAGTTTTCGCTGTCGAATTCTACCAAATTTGCACATCGATTTACTTCTAAACAGGCCATAACACTGTCATTACTTTGTCTACATGGCCAAATGAGGGTGCAGCTGGCAGCTAGCAGTTGGTTCCTGTGGTTCCAATCTATGTGTATTTACCTCCTAGTTCTAGTTCAATAAACTTTTATGCTAAAACCTTGCCATTCATTATAGTCCCCCCCAACTTCAGGCACTGCAAAGAGGAACAGCTACAAACAAGGCATAAATATGCCCAGGCATGTTTCCCCGATAACTAAGTACAGCAGTGTTGGGAAGCGGGGTTGGACAAGGGGCGATACAACTACTGGGCACACATTGAAACCGAGATTGTCAACAAGGCATAAGCGAAAGTGATACCCGGGATTTTCCACATGACGACCGGCTGCGACGACGACGACGACGACGACGACGATGACGATGACGATGATGATGATGATGGGGCTGTGGAAGGGGATACCGATGCCAATGCCGATGCTGAAATATGCATTATAGTTATGGTAATGGCCCCAGATCCAACCGTAGTCCAATGCCAGTCCAGGCGACGACGACGACGATGATGCCGACAGCAATGTTGATGTCAAAATGATGACAGGCATATTTACGCTCGTTTCGGCTTCAATGCTCTATGCAATCGGGTTACATAAGCTAGACCATATTCTGTGATAATTTGGCATTTAAGCAATCAGATATGAGATATTTTAGAATATCACTTACATTGCAAATATTTTGGTTTAAGACCACAAATTCTTAAAATATATTGAGCTACAAATTACAAAAGAAAAGTAAAAGTCGGCTAATTGTCTTGAAAAGTTGTTCCAACATTTGTTGTTAGGATTGGGGAAACCCCAGACAAAACACAATAATAAAACATAAAATAAACTTATTAGGTGGGATTAATAACAATTAAGTAAGACAAATTGGTTATAATTCAACGTAGTTATCTTTCAGTCAAAATAATTGTATCTCTACTATGTAGGATATACAAAATTGTATTGAGCACTATATTTGAAACATATTTTCAGATACGTTTATTTGACTAAAAAGTGAATGATAATATTTATTTTAAAAATCAACAAACAAAAATTCAATAAAATGCATGTATTTCTTTTTTATATACATATTTATATTTATAAAAATGAAAATAAATATATGTATTACTTTATATATTTAATTTGAAAATTGAGCTAGAGTAAGGGTATTTCCCAGTCTGCATAAAGCGCAGCTGCAACATGTCTTGCATTATGTGTTTTTGTTTTTGCCTTCTGGCTTTGCGCGTCGTCTTTGGTTTTATGGCTTTTCTTTTCATTTTCCATGCCGCTTTGCGCAAATTTTCAGTGGCTTGCCAGAGCGGGCTGGGTGGTTGGGTGGGTTGGGTGGTTTCTGTTGACAGGCCGTGCAAGGTTAAAGTGACAAGTGCGACGGCAATGGCGCCTTGCATAATGCCAAGGTAGCGGCTTAGCGTATGACAGAGACTGAGGCTAGGCGAGCGGCAGCGAGGGTGGTTCGATGGCTTTCATGGGCAACATATTTGCGTCGCGACACAACAAAATTACGTGCAGGCAGTGGCTGAGGGGGCGGAGTGGGCGTGGTAAGTATCTACGGGTTGTAGCATAAAAACTTTTGCAGTCTGTGCCCCAAAGTAATGTTGTTGCTGTTTGTGATTGTTGTTGTTCTGCTTGTTGTTGTTGGTAGTTCGCAGTTTGAATGCGGCTTTTGCTTTTGTTTTGTTTTGATGCCGCACTAAAAACATTGAAATGCGATACGATTGTTGCAACAATTGCTGTTCTTGTTCTTGTTGTTGTTGTTGTTGTTGTTTTGCTGTTTGCAGCACATTACCAACACCTCTGGTTGTTTGTTCCTGTCGTTGTTGTCGTTGCCGTTGTTGCTGTTGTTGTTGTTTGTCTCGCACAATATGTGGCCATGTTTGCCGGCTGCCAGCATGAAATCTATGGATTTGCGAGCACTTAAACTTTGTCATATGCCACACACAGCAAATGCTGATGATGATGTTTCTGGATGATGATGATGATGATGATGATGATGGTGTCGGCATTGCTTGAGAGACATAACGCATAGAACGACAACTGTCCAATGGTGCATTAACCTTTGCCATTTTTCCACTGAGTGCAATTGCCAGCTAAAGTTGTGGCCAATAGAAGGGGGCCAAGGGAAAACCAAGGGAAACCCGAGACTCGTTCTGATTGCACACTCTGCAGTTGGGTTATTTGATATGCGGGATAGTTCCAATACAGATTCGATTTTCAATCTATTGCAGAAGTGAGAAAATTGGCAAAAGACACTAACACTGACAGCATATAGGTGAGTTTTCTATGTGGCTGTAGGATATTTATTATTTAAAGAATTTGAGCATAAAAGTTGATTTTAAAATATTCATATTTCTGCAATATTTCAAGCTTTAACTACAATTGGCAGCAAACTGCAAGCCTTGGCTGAAAATTAAATAGATTTTACTCAATTGTCATAGAACAAAAGTCTAAAACAAGAGAATTATGGAATTCTATATAATTAGAATACTTTTAAATGGATATATTTTACATTACATTTTATTGCTTGCAAATCTTTCCAGTTACACTTTTGTAAGCTTTATTACAACATTAAACATTCACTGCTTTATTTCATATTTATACATTTGGGTACATATCCATTTAAATGTTTTTTTCATTGACACAAAAGCTTGCATTTTTATTCAGCAATACGTCTTTTTTACATTCTCTTGCATAATTAAAAAATTAATAGAATTAATTAAACGTCAGCTTAAGCGGCATATCATGCAGCATTAATAAATTAACAGTCAACACAAAACAAAGTAAAAAATGTTAAATAAATAAACCGAAGAGCCGCAACAATGATTACAAAAAAAACCACTGCAAAAAGCTATAAACAACCGACTAATTAAACATGCAACAAGAGGCAAATTCCACTGAGCAAAAAAGCAACTGCAAACTTTACTTTAAATGCTCTTAAAAAATATTGTATTAAAATGGCTTTTTTAATGGTTATGTATGTTATGTTATGTACACCATTTTTTGTCAAGGAGATCAGAAGTCATTAAGAAAATTACGAATTTATGCTGATAATATGAGAGGAAAATATGACAAAAGCTTTTTGCACAAAAGAAATTTGGTATATGTGATTGTAAAAGCAAAAACATATAGCTTTAAGCACTCTTAAGTTCATACTTATTTGTGGAACGTTCGATATCGCATGAATATTCTATAGTTTTAGGAGGGGTATAATTTCACTCAACCAACAAAAGAGAATCTGTGAAACTAATTTTAGTAAAATAAAAAACAAAATTTGTAAAACTTAAATATTAAATAAATTTTATTGTGAATTGTGACCTCAAGAAAAATATATCAAATAATAAACATTGGCAATATATTTCTTTCTCTATTTAAAACTATCTTAGAGTATTTAAACTTCCATTTTTAACACTTTCCGATTTTTATTTGCACGCCCATTTTTTTCAGCACTTAGTCAAATTAAATTGTCAATTATTGGCCAACAAACCAGTAAACAACAATAGCAACAACAACAACAACTGTGTTAGCGAAAGTCAGCGTAATGAAGCAACCACCCAACCACCCACTGCACCACTATAGATGCACAAAACCACAGGCGAGGCTGAGACTCATTGAGCCTGGTTGGTTGTTTGTTGTTTGCGGCAACAGCAACAGCAACAACAACAACACAAACAAGTAAGAGTGCTCTAGTCGCGAGTGCCCGACTAGGTGATACCCTAAACTGAGTCTTTACATTCATTCATAGCTACTTATCTAAAAAGTTAAATATTTTTTAGGTGTGTTTGCTATTCGAGGTTATGCATACCAAATTTGGTGCCTCTAGCTTCTATAACCCTCAAGCTATGTCCAAAAAGGACAGGTCTGAAAACAAAATATATCGATAACTATTGAACAGATGAGTTATCGATAAAATTAGACAAACTTGATCCGACCAGGGACTACGATAACTTATATGCCAAATACGAGATCTCTAGCTCTTATAGTCTCTGATACTCACAGACAGACGGACAGACAGACAGATGGCTAAATCGACTCGGCTGTTGAGACTGATGCTAGCGATGCTTCCTTATGCCTGTTACATATTTCAGGCACTTCTTCACTATACCTTTTTTCACACTTTTAATGGGCTTAGGGTATAAAAAGTACAACCGCAGTTTAACCAACGCCCCGACGCATTTGTCATTCTTTGTGGGGCGCAGGACAACAGGAAAGTCCTGCCAGCTACTACTGCAGCGGCCGTTTGCCAATATTCAAATAGCAAAAAGTCAGACATATTCTCATTAACATAAAACATAAATATTTACTTTTGGCTTTTGCACACACACACACACACACAGCCATTTCTATTTGATTTTGGTCAGGAGCAGGTCATGTGTGTGAGTCCTGCGGCGAGACATTCCACATTTCCTTTGCATTTTTACGCCATTACCACTACGTGTTGTCTGTGTGTGTGTGTGTGTGTGTGTGTGTCTGTGTGTGTGCTGCATTTCCATAAATGCAAATCAGTTTGTTTATTCGCAACGCGCTTCTTCGCTCATATTTCTTGCAAATAGTTCAAGTTATCAGGCAGCAAAAAATAAGAATATTTGTTGCATATTTTGTGGCTGCATTTGCGCCTCAGGACTCGTTGCGCGGTGGGCGTGGCAACATGCTAGTAAATTCGCCCTCGAAGAAATGCCAAGACTGCATATTTTATGAAACCCAAGTTGGGCTTTCTTCAGTTTGGCGCAGGACTATTTAACGATTGCAAACCACGCGAATGATATAAACTTTAAGGATCTCATACATTTTGATTAAATCGAATGGATTTTGGGTGCATTATATTAGTGGGTACTCGATAGGAGGGAATATTCTATTTTTTTATGTTAGTTAAAACGATTTTTATTTGCATATTCATTTAAAAAAATGCTAATCCGATTGTACAGTTTTTAGTGCAAAAAGTACTTGTTATCTATTACAGCTGCAGGTCACATGTGCAAATCTGTTCCATGCCAAATAAGGACACTTGTGCGTTGAGGTCCTAATTGCTATGCGCTCTCAACAGTTCCCCATAGAGCCGTAAACGTATACTTATCACTCCCATTGTACGGACTGTAACGCCCCCAAGCTAGCTTTTTCCATTCAATTCAATTCATTTGCCAGCCGGAGCACACAGAGTCAGCTATAGAATTACTCGCACTATATCATTATAAGCAATGTCTTTATATACATGCAGCAAGAAGAAGAGCAACTGCACACACACACACACACAAAACACACGCATAGACCATCATTAAATCAAAAAGGAAAACAACAATTTTAAAGACCCAACTTGGCACAGGGTGTGCAGCACAGGGTGAGCAGAGTTGCAGACTAGCCACCGCAAAATAATAACAATAACAACAGCAGCAGCAGCAACAGCAACAACAACAACAAGGAGTAAGTGCAACAACGCCCAAGTCATTAGAATGCCGTTTTTCGGCAAATTGTATGCAGAAAACTTGGGCGAAAGAGCAAAAGCAAAAATAGAAACAGAAACCAAAACCCAAACCCAAACCGAAAAAGCAAAAGCAAAACGAATTTCATTAAATTAGACGTAACGGAAACAAAGTCGTTAAAACTTGGCCCCCGACCAGAATGGGACTTAGCCAGTGGCCAGTGGCCAGGACGAATGCGACTGCAGCAAACTGCAAAGGACACTAACGATCCACCAAAGGACCGTTTGCAGGATATGCGTAAAGTAAATGCCGTTGCCGTTGCCGTTGCCCACTCGACGTGGGACAATTCAGGCAAGCCCGCAACGTCATTCTAATAAAAACTCCCCAAAGGCGAAAATCCCCACACAGACAGACAGACAGACAGGCAAACAGTTAAACAATTTTCATTGCGGCACATTTAGAATACCTTTTTCCATATGTATTAGCTGAGATGATTCCAGAAGCCAGCAAAGCTGCCCTCGCAAACGCATTGTCTGCTAATAGAGACTCGACTGAAGTGTATGCGAGTCTCCCTCCCCCTTCTGCACTCTCTCTCTCTCCGTCGCTCGCTCGCTCTCTCAGTGGCACATTGCCATTTTTAGTTGTTGCCCATTCAATGTAACCGAAACTGGCGACCACTGCCAAAGCTACAAATTAGTATAATAAAACGTTTCATAAAATGCGCCACACACACGCACACACACACACACACTTGTTTGTTTGTGTGCTGGCTGTTAACATTTCATTCAGAGCTTTAGTTACCGTTTAAGCTACGCTTACTGCGCACGTTTTATATGCAGTTTGGTTTGCATTTCTGCTTTAGTTTGTGCGTAATCAAGTTCAAGTGCTGCGAGACTGCACTTCGCTTATTTATATGGCACCCAAAATGCCACGCGACGTCACGCTCAAAATGTATTTTATGGCCTCTGTAAGTGTCTGAGGGGAGTGAGAGAGCGAGCGAGAGCGAGAGAGAGTGAGCAATTGTCCGCCCTTCTACCCCACACGCTCATTCTTGGACGCTCTCTCGTACTTACGCTTAAAGACGCAAAGAGCGGGGAATGGGAAGACATTGTCTGCTCTGTAAATAGGCTGTTTAGTTTTATGTCTGCTTAAATTACAGTAACTAAACGAAATGCGAGCAGTTTTTTTGTTCTCTTTTGTGCAAGTGTGTTTCATTTCATATGCAATAATAGCAAATAAAATGAAATTTTGTTGTATGTACATTGTATTTGATCTCTTCAATAATCCATGTTAATTTGCACAGCTTTCGACTCTTACATTTCACATTGAAGAGCTTTAAACAGGGCGGCAACTACCCGCTGCTCAACACTCATTTCGTTTAATGCATTTTGCTAATTAGGCTCCCACAGCGCAAATTTGGAACTTTTTGACTAACTCGGCAAGTTAGTTTAGGCGGTCCATTTAAAGCGAAGGCACAACTTTTTGGCCATTTAATTAGTGTGTACTCACACAGAAGGTAAAGAACGAACAAACAAAAAACACACACACACACACACACACACACAAAAAGAGTATACACATGTCTGTCTGTCTGTCCGGCTGTTTGTCTGTCTGCGCTTTCATCAACCCTCGAGCTTTGGTCAATTTCAATTTGTTGTGAAAAGCCATCCACACATAAAAAGAGTCAAAAAATCAAAAATATTGCTCAAATTAAAATGTTTGCACTCCGTATAAAAATTGCTTCACTAGATTTTTATATGTTTTTTGTTCAGTCTCTACCTCTCTCTCTCTCTCTTTCTCTATCTGTCGGCATTCCTACACACATTTTTCCGTCTGCAGCATTTAGATTTTTGTATTGGCCATTGGGGAGTTTAAATTAAATTGCTTATAAAACGCAGCCATTTTTATTGTAGCCATTTAGCTAAAGCAATTTTAATTCGTTTGCGTCTCTTTTGGGTTGGAGTTGAAAATGTAAAAAATGTAAGATTAAACAGCAGCTGCATAAAAAGGCCATTCCATTGAAAATGTCGTATCCAGCCGTAAAGATTCATCGAAATTAAGCTTTTAACACTTGAATACGCCTAAAATTTGAAACTTTATCAGGGAAAATGGGAATACGGAATCAGAATCCTTCAAACTTTTACGTTACTTTTGGTTATTCGAAAGTGTTTCGCCTGAAAGATAAGAAAGAATGTCAACTGAAGAAAACAATGGGAGATTATAAAAAGGATTCGCCTAGGGGATACATTTACTATGTGCTTTCCTTTTTCCGAATTTTTGTTCAGTGGAGCACAGCTTATTAATACTGAAAAAAGTGTATGTAATTTCTAAAAAACTCTTTTAAATGAGCTGCATTCAATTTTTATAACAATTTAGCGCCTGTATTATTTTTAAGTGATCCAATACATCTGTACGAAATAATCTGTAAGCCACTATAAAAATATATACGAAAATATTTGTAATTTGTATACATAATTATCGAATTTTTGCGATGATGGAAACTGCAAATAGTCTTATATTTACATATATTACTCGTTGTGCCTTAAACTTGATGCAGCTGATGAACAAATTTTATTAAAACAAGTAAGAGTGCTCTAGTCGGGAGTGCCCGACTACGAGATACCCTGAGCCCAGTCCTTACAATCATTCATACTAATCTAAACACACACATGCTGCAGTTCAAGCAGTACAAGCAGTGCAAGCGGTTTAAGCAGTTAACTTGCTTTTTCGCTGAGCCCCACACAATGGAAAGTTAAATCTTAAATAACTTCTGTGTTTATTGTCCGATCTTATTGAAATTTTTGGGGCAAGCAATTGTCAATACCAAACCAAATTGCAAGATCGTACCTGCATAAATGAGTTTTTTGAACTTTTGGGGGGATTGGGGGGGTGGTATCCAAAAAGTGAAATATTTGTTACATGGGTATGCTATTCGAGATTATACATGCCAAATTTAAGGCCTCTAGCTCTTATAACTTTGAAGCTATGTCTCAAAAACGCTAGTTTGAAATCGAAATTTATCGATAACTTTTAAACGGTACGACTTATCGATAAAATGAAATAAACTTCATCTGTCCCGGGATTAGGAGAACCTATATTCCAAATATGAAGTCTCTAGCTCTTGTAGTCTCTGATATCCGTGTGTTCATACAGACAGACAGACGGACAGACACGCACACATGGCTGGATCGACTCGGATGTTGATACTGATCAATAATATATATACTTTATATGGTCGGAGATGCTTCCTTATGCCTGTTACATACTTTTGCACAACTTCATTATACCCTTTATACCCATTTTTAATGGGTTCAGGGTATAAAAAAAACCAATCTTTTAAATAAAAGCGTATATTTCATAGCTTATTCAGATTGTTTGCTTAAACTGTAACTTTCAGCTGTCCGTATCATAAATGGAATATGTAATAACGTAAGATTAGTCTAGTCACTTGCGACAGTATTAATATTTCAGGTACATGTGCCTAAAGTTGCTGTTGTGTCAGCTTTAATCAATTTGCTGTTTGCGAGTAAAGCCTGCCGCATCGAATTATAATGATATTTGACTATGTACAGAGTATATACATATATATAAATATATATATATATATATAGACAGTCTCTATGATGGCTAATCTCATCAAATTGCGTTGCACAATTTTGTTGTTATCAACAGGCATCGCTGGGCGCAGGCCACAGGCATCCTGTCGCTAGCAGCGGGATGTCCAGGACTCTGGACACAGGACACAGGACGCACAACTGGCCATTTTTATGGTCACTCAAATGCGCATAAAACTCGGCATGTGTGTGTCAGTGTGTGTATGTGTGTGTGCTTGTCTGGGACTCAGCTCATATTTACGAGTCGTCCTTTCTTCTGTTGTCTTTTTGCTGCTGTAGATGCTTGTCCTTGCCAAGCTGCTGATTAAACTTTATGGCAACTTGCTGAATCAGTGCTTTCCTGATGCCCATTCCCATCCTCAATTTATATACCCATGCTGTTGCCCGTTCCCCTTTCCATACACACAACTGCCTAAATACAATAAAAAAATTACATTTTTGTTGCTACAAATTCGCCAACTAATTTAGATATGTGTCTGGGCGGGCATATCCCTAATCAGAGACAGTACTCATTGCCAGCCATTTCAAACTGTCGTTGGCATTTTTATTAAATTATTTACAAAATGCATTTAAAATTTTATTTGCCACATGTGTTGCCAAATGTAAAACTGTCCCATGTAGCGACATGTCCTGCGTGTCCTGGACGCATTCGGCGGCAACAGCTGGGGCTAAACAAATTGAGAATTGATTCTTTATAGACCATTAGTTTTGATTATACAATAGTGTTTTCGGCTGCACAACGTTAAGATTGGCATTGGGACGGACTAAGGTCTGCTTGGGGTTGCTGCTGGGCTCCTTTGGGGTAGGGGTAGGGGTAGGGGTATGGGGCTCAGCTCCTGGCCAGGACATTCAATTGAACGCTTCAACGCCTATCGACAATTTTGTGCCAAAAATTATGACCGCTGCCGGCATTGCTATTATATCCACGATATATGGTCTCCATCTCCATCTCTCTCTCTCTCTCTGTCTCACTCACTCTGTCTCACTCTGTTTTTGTGCAACTCCAATGTGCCCATGTACATGATAAATTTGGGTTTATTTATCGGCCTGGTCAGTAGCAAGCAGACGAGTGCTTCGCCTATTTGTAGTTGTTGGTGTGTGTATGTTGTGTGTGTGTGTGTGTGCTGCGTGTGTGTATGTTGTGTGTGTTGTAGCTAATGGCGTGGGCTGTTCAGTTACATTAGGAGGCAGTGTAGCCAGCCAGCCAGCCATTTGGGTGCTGTTGCAGCTGCTGTTGCTGCCTTAAAGTTCAGTCAGCGGAAAAATTGCTAAAATTCTCATGAGCTCTACTTGAAAAACTTATAAACCGAAAGCTGAAACAAGTCGCAATATGTATAGAACATAAGCTGTGCAAAAGTTTATAGATATGTCGTTGGTAAGCACGTTGGAAATACAAATTTATGGCCGAATTTTAAATGCAATTTGTGGCAACATGTAGTGGAAAACTTTAAAGTAAGCAGAAAGCTTATCAATGTAAACATTAATAGCACAAGACTTGAAGGCGAAATTTGTAATAAATTAAACAGCATACTAAAAATCATGAATTAAATATATATTGTTATTGTTTGAATTGTTATCTGGAATTTTTAGTAAGCATGCTTTATACGACTATAAAAAAATGGAGTTTCTTTTTATACCAATTCGCTCAGATTAATTGGCAGCTTTTAATATTGCGAATTAAAATGAAATGTTGAGTAATCGTAAACCAAAAACTGTTTTTGTATAAATATACATCAGCAATTTTATAAAAAAAGAGTTTTAAACTGCATTAACATCCTGAACATGATCATTTTTTATTTCCCTTTCAACTTAATAGTATCTAAAATTTGGCTATATTTTTGTTGTTGTCGATTTTTAAAGGGATTCTGAAGTAACTGTGCTTTGATTCTTTGCTTTGATTTTAGTTGACTAATTATAATTTTATTCAATTAAAAGCTGGCTAAGCTTTCACAGCAACAATAATATTTCGCCTGCATTTAATATAAATTGTTCAAGCTCGCTTTAACAAAATTATTATTATGTATATTTTTGTTTCACTGTTTTTAAATGATTTCCGCTTTAAAAGCACACTCAAATCAAATATAATACAACCTAATAATGCCAATATTTAGCAAAATACAGAAAAAATAGTTGCGATATTATTGCGCTTCATTTGGTCGAATTGATTTTCACTTGTTTGCACAATTTTAATGCACATTCAAATGGCATCCGTTTTTGGCAGCAGGAGCCGACACACAAGAGCAGAAAAAAGGCTACAGAGGCTACAACAGACATACATAAATTGTCAATAACAATTTGTAAAATTGTTTTACAAGCAAATGCGAAAACAAAAACAGCACACAAAGAGCGACAGAGAGAGAGAGAGAGAGACAGGACATTCATTTGATTATCCTGCGCTTCCAATTGCAATGTTTACAGTTGCAATAGGGGAGGGTGGAGGATATTGCACACAGGACTATAAACAATATCTCATTTCAGTTTAATGATGCTCTACTAGCACAAAATTGGAAGCAAGGGGGGGGGGGCAAATGCAAAGCGCATAATTAATTTGCCGGACTATAAAGAGGGGATTGGTGACTGGGGGTTACTCTATTTTTCTAGTTGGCTGGCATAGCTCGGTTTTGGTTTACCTGTTTTCTGGTCAACAACAGCGCAGCGCAGCGCAGTGGAATTCAAATGACAAAATCCATGGAATTGTCCAATAGAATGTAGGCGCAGCTGTGGCGCCTCCAAATGGTGGCAGCTAAAATTGCGAAAAATCCGAAAATGCCATGAAATGAAATTCTCACAATAAATTGGTTGTTGTTTTTTTTTTTAGTTAGTATTAACTTTGTTAGTAGTTATTTAGTATTTATTTGTAGCGTTACTTTGCACGCATAATTTATCAATTGAGTTTTCATTGATTGCTTACAACTGGTTTCTTTTTTTTTGACAGCGAAATATATATATACATATATATTTGTAAATATATATTTCAGTTTAGCTACAGGCAACTAAAAACTAGTTCGTCAGTTAATTACAATTAAATGCTTTAATTACACAATTTTATAATGTAGAATATTATTATTTGGTTGTTGTTGTGGGTCGGGGGATTATTTATTATTTATGATATTTTACATTTAACAGCCTTATTATTAGCATTTATTTCGCTTATCTGGGGGATTATTACACATTGCACCTGTTAGCTAATGAATCTTTTATGTATTAGTATTGTAAGTGCTGCTGGATTTTAAATACAATTCTACATTTGGTTTTTTTTGTTTTTTTTTTGTTTTTAGATGTGTTTTTAATGTTAATGTTTCGTTAGGGTTTGCTATTCTCTTCACTTTTTTTTTGCATATTTCTTTTGGCTCAAACATTTCGGATTTGGTACTAAAAATTACATTATTATACTTTACTTAGTTTAACTACGTCGGTGCTATTTGGTTTTTCTGTGTGGGAATTTCAGTGTCTATATATACTATATGTATATATTATTCTTGCTTAGCTTTTTAGGACAAATGCCATATTCCATATGCTTTATAAGGTTGAAATCTATTTACAAGCCAACATGTATATATATTTCATATATGCGTTTACTTCTCTACACACACACACACACACACACACACACACCGTTCGTTGTTGTTGGTTTACTATGGGGGCGAAGTGTGTGTGTGTGTTTGTTTGCTTTTTTTTTTTGTTAGTGTGCGGCCAAGAGTCTAGTCTAGATATTGAATGGGCATTATACGGGCAACAGCTACTTACGGGTTTAGCGGGAGAAAAGCTAGCATTTTGTTGGAGTTCTCTATGCGTGAACAAGTTATATCAATTAGGCAGCGCATTTATTGAAAATATTTCTAGTAACGCTGCTTGAAGTTCTTAAATGAATATAATAATGCAATTTAGAATGAATTGTTGAGAATGTTACATGCATATATTGCGTTGTTAGCGTCACACTGCCAACGTCACAATAACATAACATGTTTAAGAAGTATGTTAATAGCATAAAGAACACTATATGTATTCAAATTAACAGAAAATGTTAATCAGAGCATGCTGTTTTCTGTTCTGTTAGCGTCACAATGCTAAGATCACGAAAACATAACATGCTTAAGAAGTAAACAGTTTTTGTTTGAGTTTGTTAGTCAATAACACCAAGAACAATATAAAAGTTGCAAATAACAGAAAATGTTAATCGGAACATGCTGTTAGCGTCACACTGCTAACATAACATGTTGGAGACAAACAAATTGTTAGGAAACAGTAAGAATTATTCGAATTAGATTTGACTTTAGGGTTCAATTTAACTTGCACTATAGATAATATGCTTTTCGTTAGTGTCACATTAACATTGCATAAAACCTCAAGCATAAAGGAAAGCAAAGTTTGCTTCGCACATATATTGTGATGAGTTAAAGGTTTGCTGATTCCTGCTATTTGAACTTATCTACTTTAAACTTAGATTGTATTTAAGTGCTCAACAAATTAATGCACCACATTAAGTTTGTGCTATCAAAAATCTGTATACCCTAGAGTTTTAGCGATCTTAGCTAATGATTTAATATGTTGTTAGCAACTTTACCCACAACAGTTTACTGATCTCACTAATATAACACCCAATACACTAAACTTTCATTGAGCTAGTACTCATTTACCGCCATTTCACAACTTTCGATTTTTGCACTTAAGTCTACTGAGCAAAAACACAACTGGAGGGGGGGCGGGGGCTTTGCAATGCCGCCACGCCCCCTCAAATATACTTATAATCATCATGTTCGTTCTACACATTGGCGCTGGCACCGAAACTAGTCAGGAATTTGCTATCAGCTGCTAGGCTGCTCGTACTATGCGATACTATGGGATTGACCAACAGGGATAGCTTGTTGTTGTCACCTGAGCCAGCATGGTATTGTTGTTGCTGCTGCTGCTGCTGCTGCTTGAATGTCTGATAGGCATCGGAGCTGACAGCCGACCAGGTGCCGTCCTTGGCCTTCACATACAAGTGCTGTTTGCTCGGCTGTTTGCTGCCAAAATGATAATCGCCAGCGGCAATCGATGCACTGGAAGCCCAATCGTTAAGCAGCTGATTCGTTGAGTTGCACAGCGCCGAAAAGTCGGCATCAATGTTATCTCCACCAATGGCTGCCGATGTCGTTCCACCGGTCAGATAATCCAAATTACCATTTGTTGAAGCTGCGCTGCTTGTCTGCTGCTGCTGTTGCTGCTGTTGTTGTTGTCTGGGGGAGCTGCATGACTTGCCCAATATGTTGTTCTCGCTCTTGAAGAGCGTTTTGGGCTGCCGCTGTCGCCTCAGAGTGCCCGCCCCACCCCCACTGGCCATTTGGGCGGCCAGTGTGGTATTCGCATAGGCGCCGAGTCCCTGTTTCAGAGCATTGCTCGCGAGCAGCAACTGTTGCTGCTGATTGAATGGATTCATGCGCTCCGGCTTCAGGTTGGCCTCGTTCTTATTGCTCAGATTCTGTATGTGCTCCATTTTGTTTTCGGTAATGTTGATCTTTTTCAGCTTGGCCGGCGATCCGCTCATGATGGCCGTCGACGCTGTGGATATGGTCATCGGATTGGGCTCCAGGCAGCCATAATGTGCACTCGCTGGCGCCGAATACATGCCGGTCGATTGGTAATCATTATTGCTGGCATTGTTATTGTTGCTAGCTGCCGGCTGCTTTGTGCCATAGCGACTCTGATAGAGCTTCACATTGGCCACCACATTTGTTGTGGCATAGGCGCCGCAGCTATCGTATAATGATGCTGATGCTGATGCAGCTGCACCCCCAACGGAAGCTGCTGCAGGACTCTTGAATGTTGAACATGCAACTTCCGCATAGTCCGGCATATTCAGCGGCGACAGTCTGCAGAGAGAGAGAGACAGAGAGAGAGAGAGAATGGTGTCGTGTTATTAACTCTGGTAGGCTGACAAAGCGTATGTCTGGTTGCATTACTCATAAATCAATTGTAGGAAATTGCTTTTGTGTTAGCCCAGCCCAGACCATCCCCAAACCGGAAATTTGTTTGCTGCACCTCATTAAAAATGTGTGTGTGCAGGTTTTTTTCGATTTGGATAACGAGTTTTCTGCCAATACATTTGCCCATTAGCTGGGCGTGTCATGCATTTAAACTTTCTAATTAGTGGGCGAGAGCATAGCAAACACAAAAATGCACAGGTCTAACTTTTTTGCTAAGCAGTAACTACCCCACACCCCCAACCCCTCGTTTCCCAGGGTAGTTGTGCGAAATTTGTATGCAAAAAGAAACTTTTTTATTGCACAAATTTTTCGTGCACTAATTAGCTAATGAGATAATGCTTATCTATCGCACTTTACCAATGAACTTGCTGGCAAAAAAATAAATCACTGAAATGGAATTTCTCCTTTGAATTGCGAGTGAACATAATTCGGAAACAGCAAACTAACTGTAGAATAGCAAATGGAAAAGTTAAGCTTAGCTAAGCATAAATTATGGAGTGTGATAGTACAGGAAAACAAAAAAAACTGTATGTGTCTGTTGTGAGTCACATTTGATTTTCGGATTTATAAATAAGCTGACTACTTTATTTCTAATTGGTATTCATTGGGAAAAAATGGGAATAACTTAAAGATAAATTACTAATAATACTACTAATATTCAATAAGCCCAATGTTTTCATACTATCTAAGCTAAATTTTAAGATATTTTCACAGGATTACCTTTGATATTCAATGTCAATTGCTCTTAAATGATAATAAGCTTTTAGCCGCATATAAAATCATAAAAAGGCATACATGACTTAAATAACCCTTGGTTATTCGTATATGTAAATACCTATAAGGAAATTTACTTAGCGCTCTGCTTAAAGGCGAATTATGCAACGGAATTTCGAAATTTTCCAGCAATTAAACGTGACGGCAACAGGGGAATTCAAGTGCCAACAAGGACATGAGCGAATAACCAACCCCCTCCCCCCACCACCACCACCACCTACTGCCCCCACTCTTGACTACAGGCATTTGCATATGCTTAAGGCTTAAGGCTTGGACCTGAAATGTGACTGAATACTGAGCAGGGAGGTATTGGGGGCGGCAGCTGCTTTCCCCGGGGGCTATCAATTTTTAATTGTTAATTTAGCGGTGAAAATTACGTTCTCATACTAATAAACCAAATACGTTTTGGTGGGGCAATTTATAATATCTACTGCAAGATGTTGCCAGATCAGACAACCCGAAAAGAAATTAAATATTTTAATTGGAAATTCAAATGCGTGCCAAGTGCCACAAGAGGAAGGAAGCAACTGAAGGGCGCTGGGGGCGTGGCATAAGGTGGTGTGTGTGTGTGCTGTTTTACGACTTTACAACATTGTTAAAATGCACAACAACAAAGAAAGTTGCCAAAAAGTACACAAACGGAAAAATTGAAACGGAAATAATGAAAATCGCGTAACGGAAGTGGCAACAGCATTAGAAGACGAGGGGAGCAAGTAACAATAGGAAGTGCTCAAATTGTAGTGGTGTGAGTGTGCACGAGGTGGTGTGAGTGTGCCAGAGGGGGAGGGGAGGATGGCAAGCAGGGGAGGGATGGCAAGCAGGAGAGGGGAATGTATCTTCAACAGTTGCTGTCGCTGGGATATTGTAAAAAAGTCAAAACAAATAAATGCGTAAAATGCCGCAAATAAATACGCACAACACGAGCGGGGGGCGCTGGCTGAATGCAGCGGGGCGTGGCAATGGTCGTAAAAGAAGAAGAAAGAAATAATAAGAAGAAGAAAACAGAGAGCAGAACAGCAATATGTCGCCAGCAGTTGCGTCTTTTTATTGCGCCTTGTTTGCTTTTGCAGTTATTGTTGCCACAACGGTACATTAAGCTTTAAAGAAAACTTTTTGCCAACAGTAAAAAAAACAAGTGAGAACGTTGCAGTCGGGCGGAGCCGACTGCGTAATACTCTGATACCATTTTAAGAACAGCTGAAAGCAAGTGAACAGAAAATTTTTGCTGGTGTTTGGGTGACCCGAAATCGGCATTCCAAGTTTTTGGGAACGGGAGGGGCATGGTCGATCTTAAGAGGGGGTGACCAGAAGTCTATCTACCAATTTTGGTGACTCTAGCTCTAAAACTGTGGAAGATATAAGCTTTCGCGATTTTTGGGGGCGGGAGGGGGCGTGGCCCCAAAAATTTGGCCGATCTTTAGAGGGAGTGACAAGAAGTCTATCTTACAAATTTCTTGACTCTAGCTCTAAAACTGTGGAAGATATACATTTTCGCGATTTTTGGGGGCGGGAGGGGCGTGGCCCCAAATTTTTTTTTACCGATATTTAGAGGGCTGACCAGAATTCTATCTTCCAAGTTTAATGACTCTAGCTCTGAAACTGTGAAAGATATAAATTTTCGCGATTTTTGGGGGCGGGAGGGGGCGGGGCCCCAAAATTTTTTGCCGATCTTTAGGGGGGCTGACAATAAGTCTATCCTCCAATTTTGGTGACTCTAGCTTTAAAACTGTGGAAGATATACATTTTCGCGATTTTTGGGGGCGGAGCGGGGCGTGGCCCCAAAATTTTTTGTCCGATCTTTAGAGGACTTGGCCAGAAGTCTACCCTCAAAGTTTGGTGGCCCTAGCTCTTAAGCTGTGCGAGATATAGGCTTCCGTGTTTCGTGGGGGCGGGGTGGCTGGGGGGCGTTCTAGTGGGCGTGGCCGGAAAATCCAGGACGCAATCTTTTGGGCTGGTCAGCCCTAGTCTAAATTCCAAATTTGGGGACTCTAGCTTCAAAATTGCGGGAAATATACACGTGTTATCGAATTGTGCATTCATGTATATCGATTTTCGCGATTACGGGGGCGGGAGTGGGCGTGGTCAAAATTTTGTTTCTGTAATCTGTAGAGGACGTCACCAGTAATATATATTCCAAATATGGTGACTTTAGCTCTAAAACTGCGGGAGATATAAGCATTTCAAATTAATTTTTGGAGGGGGGCTGGTGGGCGTAATAATGGGCGTGGCCGATTAACCTAGGATCCAATTTTTTTCGGGAGGTCACCAGCAATATACCTACCAAATTTGATTACTCTAGCTTCAAAATTGTGGGAGTTATTCACGTTTAATCGATTTGTGATTTGAGGTGTATCGACATGTTATCGATTTGCCAGCCTCCCAGTGGGCGTGGCATAAATTTGGAATAAACTTGATCTGAAGCAGATAGCTATAATCATAACGCAAAAGATTTCAAGAGTCTATCTAATATCGTTTCGGAAATACGCGCGTTCATCCAGACAGACAGACGGACAGACGGACAGACGGACAGACGGACAGACGGACAGACGGACAGACGGACAGACGGACAGACGGACAGACGGACAGACGGACGGCCTGACGGACATTCGACAAAACCAATATACTATGAGTACCTTCGGTATCAGAGTATAAAAACACAACCAAAAGAACAGCGAGAAAAATAACATACAAAGTATAAAACAAAAACACGGCAGGAGAATTTTTTTGTTAAGTAAAAAGTAAAAACAAAGAAACATGCGAACCAGAACTTGGATAAACTTGGATTAAAGTCAGATATGGATTTAAGGCGAGGGGGGGCAAAACGAAAATGTTGAAAAAATTCAATTGCATGAGAATGACAAGCGAAGTTTTAGAAGCTAAAGTTAGATAGGGAACGTAATAGAGAAATCTTTAACTTTATAAAGAACTAGAGACAGAGTATTGGAATTTACTTATTTTTATAGTCGAAAATGAAATTGAAAGTCATATGAATTAAAAACAAATTGTTAATACAAAAAATAATATCATTCATAATTTTTAATATTAATTTCTGTGTATTATATTATTTGTAGAATGCCATAAATTTACCATTTCGAATTTTAATTTGTTAATATTATATTATTTTCTATCATGAATTTAACTTTAAATCATGTAACTATTAAGTTAACATTCTGTTTCTGTTTATTTGTAAAAAATAAATAAATTAAAATACGCAATAAACAATGACTTTATTTGAAGTAGAATCTGGACTTTTATTTTACATTTTAAACTTGATTTTTGTTCTTTAAATAATCTGAAAGTTGTTAAGCAATCGCATGCTTAACTTCACTTGTTCCACAGACCATATTACAGCCTATAAGAGTCTTACTTGCGATTTACGAATTGCAGCATTTTTTATAATCTCTGATATCTGTACTGGCCAAACATTTTAACAAAAAAGAATGAGGAAGCACAAAGCAAGGGCAAAACAAACAAACGAACAGACAAATATTTAAAAATACGCAACAAGAAATATGAAATTCATGTGCGTATATGGAAATTAAGTTGGGTCTTTGCCCCCACCCCCCACATAAATGGCCGTACTTTGGGCAACCAGAGGGGAGGGATGGGATGGGGTCGGGGTTGGCACAGTAAAACTCCGGTAAAGCCGACAGAGCTCAAACAACCCGGCAATAAACACAGCAGAGGGCAGCACTACCAGGCACCATGGCCCAAAGTAAAACCCGTTCAAGTGTAACAATTTAATGGCGGTTGTTGTTGTTGTTCTTCTTCGTGTTCTTGTTGTTATTTTTGTTTGTGGGGTTGTTTTTTGGAGGTGGGATTGGGGTTGGAGGGTTGGGGTGTGTTGTTATTGAAGTGGATGCGGCTGCAGCTCCGCAATTTTTATGAGCGAATCGTAAATAGTGCGGCTCGTATTTTCTTTGCCAGCCCGCCTCCCCAAAAGCCCAGTAGTAAAACATTTAAGCAATTGGCGTGCTTTTTTCGGCTGCTCTCGCAATTTTTCGTAATTAAACAGGCAGCGAAGCGTAGACAGGATATAAAGGCAACTGGCTGATAAAGCAACCCTTTCTGTCGGTCGGTCGGTCGGTGGGTCGTTCGGCAGGCTGGGGGTTTTTCAAATCATGCTCACCTCTCATAATCAGGCAGCGGCTGTTGTGTGTTTGATTGTCCTTGCTGTGCCTGTCGCTGTTGTCCTTGCTGCTGCTGCTGCTGCTGCTGAGCTGTGGCCTGTGCATAGCCCGGAAGTTGCTCCTTTGTCGTACAGGAGCCAGCAGCAGCCTGTCGCCAAACACCGCCACTCGGATCGATCCACAGGCCATTCGAATTGGCACCACAAGAAGGACCTCCTCCTCCGCCTCCGCCTGCTCCTGCTCCTCCGCCACCACCATTCATTGGCAACGTTGGAAACTTTCGCACGGTGCCGATTGCGTGATTGCCTGAAATAAAACGCCAAAGAGCGCACATATCGAATAAATACACATGAAGGCAGATAGTTTTGATAGCGATTTACAGTGGGCTTACTACAGGAAGCCTCGTTAGTTGGCGGCTCCAAATAAAAAGCGCAAACGTGCAAAATAATAAAAGACGGAAATAACATTTTATATTCAATTGGCAAAAGCAGCAGTTCCGCTATACTCATTCCCATTTTCTATTTACAGTTTTACTAGTCAATTGATGCGATTTTCACGTGCGCCTTTGTCGTTTTTTCTCTATTCCCACACCTAGTATTTGTGTTTATCTTTTATCGCTGGTTTAACCTTCCAGCCAAGATTATTACCCTAGCTGGTACTAGCTACTCAGTCCTCAGTCCCTGGCTAATGCTATGAGTGCGTGTTGTGTTGCCTGCTTTCTGCTTCTGCTTCTGTTTCTGTGGCTTACAAAACGGCCAGCCTAATTGAGACCAGCCATAAACGAGCGGTCATAAATCATAGATTATTCGAGCTCTATTTGGCTATGCTTTCGCTCAGCGAATATTATCTTATCAAACCACACGAGTTTCGCCTGCTTCTCTCTCTCTCTGGGTGTCTGTGTGTGTTTAGAACAGGCAAATGGAGCTGCTTGTGTTTATATTTGTTTTCAGACTTATCTAGAAGTCCATTTGTAAAAGCAGACATCTATATATTTGTATGTTATTGAATCACAGCGAGTTGAAAGTTCGTTGATGTTATTTGTAATTAGTGTATACTATATAAATGCAGTACACAGTGTCTTCGGGCCCATAGTCCACAGAAATGCCTTTCAAGCACCTAAAACTCCCATAGCTTTGGCAAAACTGATTCGATTTTCATTCCCGAGGCAGTTTTAAGCCTGGTTTGGCATCTAAAATATATCTGCATTTATATCAAATACAGGAATTTCGAAAAAATTATATTCTAAAGTATCTATAGAATTGGTAAAGGCTAATCCCTACTTTATCCTATAGTCGTAGAAGTTGATATGAAATCGAAAGGTGTAATTATGCTTAATTAAAAATATATAATATCCAATAAGCTCTACCTAAATCGACCCAAAATTACATCATAAAAGCTGATTGTCTATAAGCTGTGACATTCTCAATGTTCATTAGAGCAAACACCTCATAAATTTGAAAAAAAAACACCCAGCAATTACAGCCCAGAATAAGGCACAGTCTCCCATCTCCGGCCAATTTAAATCTAGTCGAACTAAGCTGCTGCCACCAAAACTTAAGCTACATACAAATAGAAGCAAAGTAAATAGAGAAACGAAAAAAATAAATATTTAAATTGCCAAAGGAGGGGGTTTGAGGGATAACTCACCATGTAAACTGCCGAGCGAGGTCTGCTTGATAAATTGATAGCGCTTGAATAGAACCAATGCGCCCAATAGAAACACAATTATGGCAATGATGGAGCCCAGCAGGACGATAAACCAGGTCTGCGTTAAAAAGTCATCGGCAATATCACGACTGATGGGATAGCTGCAACAGAATAGAGAGAGAGAGAGAGAATGAGCACATTGATACTGCCCAGGAAGTACGTGCCTTGGCTAGGCTTAGTTTAATGGTCACATCGTCCATCCGTCCGTCTGCACTGTCTGTCCGTCCGACTGTCTAGCTGCCCATCGCACGTTCTCATTCTCATCCGCCCATTGTCGTTTGCTGTTAATGGATTGATGTGAATGAGGCTGCTCCTGCTCCGGCTGCTGTTCCTGCTCCTTTTGTCCCAGTCAAATGAGCTTTCCCCCGCCCCCGCCACATTGACAATGACACAATAAAGCGTCCGTCCGCAGTCCACAAAACTGACCCCCGCCCCCCGCAAAAAACTCACCGAGTGTAGCCCGTGTCCAGTGATTGGGTGCGCGCATCGATGCGCAGCACAGCCGGTTTACTGAAGGGACCAACTCCGACGCGGGTGGCCGCCGCCACGGCAATATAGTAGGTGACACCCGTTGTGAGGTTGGCCAGCAGGAGAGTCGGTGTCGCCGCATCAATGGTCATATTTTTGAATATACGCGTCGTATTGTGCACATCCAAACCCTTGACGAGCACATTGTAGCTGGTCAGGATGCCTGAGACAGAGACAGAGGGAGTGGGAGTAAGACAAATGAAATTAAATGTTAACTAGGGGCAGAGCAAAAACGAAAAAGAACATATAGTTACGAATGCTTAAATGCCCTTGCATTTGTTTTTCTTTTATAGCAATAGTTATATGAAGATTAATTGATTAATTGATTTCGTTATTTATCTTTTTGAATTCAATTTTCGTTCAAAAGCTGTCATTGCTTTCAATATAATAGCTGTCTTTAAATCAGATTTGTTTTGCATTTGATTTACCTAAGAATTTCTAAGTAATATTTAATCAAAATGTGTCTGCTGCTGAGCAAATTCCTTTTTATTTTGTGTCTCAATTTACGACACTAATGTGCCAATTTTATTTATCATTTAAAGCACTTTTATTTATAAACATGTTTTAGTCAACAGTATATGTATTAACAAAATGTTTTTAGAATTTAAAACTGTCATATAGGGGGAAATTAAATCCAAACATTTTCATTTCCACATATTTTTATTTTTCTAATATTTCGAATTTCAATTTAATAATAGAAACAACAACAATTAAAGTATATGTACGAAAATATGTACATTACAAACAATAAAAAACATTCATAAATTAGACAAGCCTTGAAACCATTTTTAAGATGAGAATATAAACAAATTTACACATTTTTTCAGCTATTTTTTTAAAAAGTATATTCGGAATTTTTTTATTTTTAAGAAACGGTCTTCATAATTCGCATTTAAAAGTGTCCATTAAAATGGGAAAAAACAAGTGGAGAAGGATTATCTTCGGCGTGCCGAAGATTAAATACTCTTTTCGAACCTTAAAGCAATTTTTACTATTTTTCCGTGACTGCTTATTTAATTCGCAGATATTAATGTCGCATACATATACCCCTACATATAAAATAAAATATATAAAGGTATTCATGTAAACAGGGACGTTTCACTATCCGCAGCTCGTGGACGCGTCCCTTAGCATTCATAAGTGCTACCGAATTGAACAATATACAAGTTTCAGTTTTTCCAAAAAGTCAAAACTACATTACATATGTATACTACAATATACATACCAAATTGTGTGCCTGTTGCTCTTATACCTTTCAAGGCCGCTGTCGGAAATTGAATTGTCATAAAACTTAATCTGAACATACGAGAGCTTATATTCAGAATTTGAGATCCATATTTTTTTTCGCGTGTCATTGGTTTTGCCAATGAATTTAAATTTTTCTTTTGAATTATTCTATTAAAGCTACTTTATGTATGAAAAAAAATTAGAAACAATTTAGGAAATTGAAAATAAATGAATTTGACTACAGCTATTATATATTTGAAAAGAAGAATAAGAAAAAATGAAAATAAATGACCAGTCGCCGCTGGTTTCGAACCCGGGTCCTCTCGCTCACCAGTTCGCAACTTTACCCACTACGCCACAAGCCGTTTTGATGATCGCTGACAAAATCCCTTGAAGAGCAGACTGTCAAAAGCTTTCTTGTTTTGCTTTGTACTGCTTACACCAAGCAGTTTTAAGAATCGCTAACAAACTCGATTTATACTGAGCTTTTGTTTTTTCGCGTGGCATTGTTTTTGTTCTAAGCCATTGAAAGCAAATGAATTTGATTACAGTTATTATATATTTGAAAAGAAGAATAAGAAAAAATGAAAATAAATGACCAGTCGCCGCTGGTTTCGAACCCAGGACCTCTCGCTCACCAGTTCGCAACTTTACCCACTACGCCACAAGCCGTTTCGATGATCGCTGACAAAATTGCTTGAAGAGCCGACTGTTACAAATTTCCTTCTTTTGTTTTCCTGCAACCTGCAACTCGCGTTTGTCAGCATTTGTTTTTTCGCGTGGCATTGTTTTTGTTCTAAGCTATTGGAAGCAAATTAATTTGATTACAGTTATATATTTGGAAGGAAGAAAAAGAAAAAGTATTAAATTAACAATCAGTCGCCGCCGAGGCTCGAACTTGAACTTGCGAAACATGCGTTCGTTAGCGCGGCTCTTTACGCCATACGCCACAAACCGTTTTGATGATCGGTGGCAAAATACCTTGAAGAGCAGACTATCAAAAGCTTTCTTGCGCTTGACTTTGTTTGCTCAGACTATCAAAAGCTTTCTTGCGCTTGACTTTGTTTGCTCATATGCACCTGTTTTTTCAAAATATTTAATGACGCATATCTTCGCTGTTTATGACTCAATCGATTTGCGATTTTACCCATCGATGAGTTATATGGATGTTCAAGTGTACAAGGAAATTTAAGGCAATTGCTTTGAAAACATCGGATTTATGGCCAAAACCGACTTTGAGGTGTATGGCAGCTATAAGATATAGTGGTCCGATCCGGCCGGCTCCGACCAATGTGCTGTCCCCTTGAATAATAAGTGTCTGTGCAAAGTTGCATCGCGATAGCTCAAAAACTGAGGGACTAGTTTGCATACATACAGACAGACAGACAGACAGACAGACAGACAGACAGACAGACAGACAGACAGACAGACAGACAGACAGACAGACAGACAGACAGACAGACGGACATGGCTAGATCAATTTGTTTTGTTTTTATAAGCATATTGGCAGTAACTTTTGGGGGTCTCAGACGCTTCCTTCTATGCGTTACAAACTTCAGGACAAACTTAATATACTATTTTCTTCGAAAAGAGTATAATAAACATTGATATTAAGCCGAAATTAGAATCAGCCAAACGTCCCCGAAACTAGCCAACTGTTACAAGCTGGACTGCTTAGTTGGTATACCCTCAGCATACCCATTATAGGCTCTATTTGGGGATTTGCTTAGTACTTACCATTGCGTGTGCGATTCGGCTGCGGTGGAAGCCATTTGAGGAAGACGGAGGTGCGATTGAATTGAATGGCCTCCATACCGAACGGTGGCGCCTCGGGCACTGTTAGCAAGCAAGCAAAGAAAAAAAGAGAAGAGAGAGATAAAGGACAAATGAGTTGGGATTAGTAGAGGAGGAGCCGATGGGGGGCGGCGGGGCATAGGATACAGCTGATTAGCAGCAGGCAGGAAAGCATCTTGGGGTCAATTCCTTACCATCTTCCAGGGTGCGAGCATGTCGGGCATTCGATGGCTTGCCTACGATGCTCTTGTAAAATGGCACAAGAAAAAACTCATACGTAGAAGCCTTCGCCAAACCAGGCACCGTGCACGAGCTCAGCCCCTGGCCCTTGTTGAGCAGCGTGAGCATCTTGTATTCCGCGGAGCGCAGTTCGCGTGCATACAAATAGAAGCCCTCGATATACTGGCCACTGTCGATGTCCCAGGCCAGACGCACCGTTGTGGAATCGCTGGCATTCGCCTCGAGCAGCTCCACGATGTCGTTCGCTTGCAGCAGCGTCTCCACATCGCTGAGCAGCAGCTGTGAGCTGAGTGAGCCCGCGGATGACTCGCTGCCGTCGCGCACACCGACCAGCTGGCCGGCCGTAATGGGCTCCGAGATGGGCGAGGGCGGTGAGAAGCCCAAAGCATTCTCGGCACGCACTATGAACATGTAGGCGGCACCCGCCTCCAAGCTGTCCACGGTGACAATGGGCTCGCTCAGCCTGCTGGCAATCGGTATCCAGGTCTTGCTCTTGTTTGTGCAATACATTTCCACGCTGTAGCCGTGAAATGGCGATGTGCCCAGCTTGTCGCTGCTGGGCCACACGATTGTCATCGCAGAGGCGGTGGCATTCAACACAGTCGGTTGTCCTGGCGCCGTGGGGCATTTGCTCTGCTCCGGGGCGCGATAGAACTTGATGTTCGGATTGGTGGGCAGCTCGATGCGCAGGAAGCCGCTCCACGTGGACTTGCCCGCCCGCGAGCTGGCCACACAGGTGTACAGGCCCTGATCCTGCTGGCGATCCAGGTCGGAGATGATCAAGTCCCCAGCAGCCGTTATGTTCAGCTTGGCGCTGGGATGCACCGGTATGCCATCACGATACCACGAGATGGTCGGATTGGGCAAGCCAATTGCCTTGCACTGCAGCGTCGCTAGGGACTTGATGGGCAGCGTTTGATTCACTGGCCCAGCGATGATGATGGGCGGCGGTCGATCCTCCTGGGAGTCGAGCAGCAGCTGCACCCGCGACGTTATGCTGGCCACCTCGTTCATGGCATTGCACACAATCACCAGATCCTTGTCGGTGCGCTGAAAGCGTGTCAATGTCAGTATCGAGTGCCCCTCCTCCGTGTTGAGACTGTGAAAGCGATCCAGCGGCGGTGCGCCCGGAAAGATCAGTGTGCTATTGTTCTTGATCGTCCAGAATATGGTCGGCTTGGGATTGCCAGAGGCGCGACACTCAAACGATGTGTCCGCACCCAGCTCAACGGATTTGCTGGCGGGGCGCTGTATGAATTTCGGGGGCGCTACAGTGGGCGAATGTGTGTGTGTGTGTATGGGTGTATACATGTGTGGCGGGGTTTAAACTAATTAGCTAAGTGTGCTCGACTAGCGCTAAATATGTGTGTGACTCAATGGCAGCTTTAAGTGGACACTTGCATGCACAATTCAGTTATAAATTGAGAGGGGAAGGATTATCTTCGGCGTGCCGAAGATTTTATACTATTTTCGAACCTTTAGGTAATTTTCACTCTGCCAACTGCACCACTGAAATACTTAATGACGCATATCTTTGCTGATTATAACTCAATCGATTTGAAATTTTAAACATTGATGAGCTATAGGGATGTTCAAGTGTACAAGGAAATTTAAGGCGATGTCTTTGAAAAGATCGGATATATGGCCAAAACCGACTTCGAGTTGTATGGCAGCTATAAGATATAGTGATCCGATCCGGCTGGTTCCGACCAATGTACTGTACATATGAAAAATAAGTGTCTCGTGCAAAGTTTCATCGCGACAGCTCAAAAACTGAGGGACTAGTTTGCATACATACAGACAGACAGACATGGCTAGATCAATTTGTATTGTCATTCTAAGCATACTGGCAGTAACTTTTGGGGGTCTCCGACGCTTCCTTCTATGCGCTACATAATTCAGCACAAGCTTAAAAGAGTACAAACATCAATAAGCTAATTTCATACTTTCAATCCGAATTCACATGTGTATTTCGGATTCGCCTGATTAACAAAATCTTTCAGCTGTCACCTCAAGCTAATGCCATGGAGCCACAATTGAAATCAGTTACAATCACTTACCGAACACGGTCAAAGTGCCCATCGCTGTGATGGCACCCACCACATTATCCGCCTCGCAGCTATACTCGCCTTCATCGGCAATGGTGACGCGTTCCAGGCGCAAGCTGCGATCCTCCAGGACACTAACGCGGTCTACAACACGTATGCAAACGGTTGTTGTTGGATTACTTATGTGCTATGCTATTGTTTGATGGCTGCTTACCTAGCGGCATATTGCCGCCGGAGGCTGTGCGCAGCCAAAGGACATCCGGCATGGGATCGCCGCCGACGCGGCAGGGAAACGTGACGGAGGCGCCTTCGAGGACCGTTTGATCATGTGGTCCGCGTATGATGAACGGCTTAACTGCAATAAACATAATGAAAACGCTTAGCGGCGCTTTGCGTAGGTGCGTAGGCTGAGAAGGAGCCACAAGGAACCCAAGTCACATTCCAGCAAATTGAACATGACACATTGATTCGAGGTAGGTGAGGTGAGGAGCTTGATGTGATGTGGGTGCGCCGGCAACGGGCTAGTCTCTCGCTTACCATGTACTTTGAGCTGGGCCAGGGATGATTCGCGCACACCGACCGGATTCCGGGCAATGCACTGGTATTGACCCTCGTCACTCTGACGTGCATCCTGTATGGCCAAATTGCCGCCATCAACGATGCGTATACGCTTCGTGCCTTCCAAATCCAATTTCTGGCCGCCCTTCTTCCATGCCACAGTCGGCTCCGGTATGCCGCGAGGTGCCGCACACTCCAGCAGCGCTGTGTCACCCTGTGCGATGCGTGTGTTCTGCGGCTCCAGGCGAAACTCATCGCGAAGCACTGTGTATGGGTATGGATATACATGAAAGAGAGAAGTCAGTGAGTGCTTTTAGTGTGTATATATATGTGTGTGTGTGTGTGTGTGTGTGTGATGGCCTCTGTCCATTTGATTCCTGCTGCCGCTGCCACTTCTGCTGTTGGTGGTTATAAATTATCTTGGTTTTGCATGATAAATGCCTGTCCCTGTCCTGCCTTAACCTGCGGCTCTTCTCTCTCCCTCTCTCTATGTGTGTGTGTGTGTGTTTGCGGGTGTTTGCGGCCTGACAGCAAAGATAAATTGTTGGTAAATGGCATAAATGTGATTTTTATACGCCATACCCACGCACACACACACACCTACACACATCGACTGCTGCTCGTTTGTAAAAAAACCTCGGGCAACGCAGCTTTTTAGTTAATTTAATTCCATTTGATATACTCCATATATTGATTGCTATTGCTTTTAGCTAAATTAGCGCCCAAAGTACAAATAAACATAAATTAAGCTAACGACTTGCAAATACTCTCGATAGCTATCATAACTATCGATAAGTTAATAAAGTAACCGTAACTGTAACGAGTCAAGTACTGCATATGAAGAACTTGTAACGAGTCAGCTGATTGCAAGTGAATAGGAATTATAAACAAACTTGTTTAGCCCTTACGAAATTAAACAATTTATATGCTTAACGTTATATTTGCATAGTATCAATCTATTAATCATTTTATTCGATTCCTCACATTTGTATTCATTATTCACAAGGCCTCGACGCTAACCTTGCTTAATGTAAGGTATACATTATATAAAGGCATTATCTCCCAAATATTGCCTTTATAAATGTTTCTTAAATTCTATTATATTGTGTGTTAATAGTGTTTGCAACATGTTTCAGACTTAAACTATAAATATTTCGTGTGTTACTAATTTGTTCTAGCAATATTATATTGAATTACATTATTCACAAGGCCTCGACGCAAACCTCGCTTAAGTTCTGGCTATTACATATTTTATACAAGTATTTTGCAAAAGGAACCATCGCCAAATATCCCTATTAGCACATTGACTTTATAAATGTTTCTTATGTTCGATTATATTGTGTGGATTGTGTTTGCAACATGTTTTAGATTTCAATTATGAAATGTTTCATCGTCTTTGTGTTGAGTTGTTTTATGCCCATGGCAATATTAGATTTTAATATTATTTGCAAAGTCGTGTCAAAAAACCTTGTTTAATTAGGTATCTTATACATTTTATATAAGTAATGGCAAGGTATTGATCGCCCACAATTTTCTCAAGCACATTAACTTATATAAACGATTCAATTATTAGTTTATAGTGTTGTCTCCAATTATGCACAATTTGTTAGTTTGATGTATCCATTAGTTAGCGCAGTCGTCGAGCCTCTCGCTCCGATTCCAGCAGGGTCAAGATGTCACCCTCACGCACTGGTCCCTTCACATTGCGAATGATCTGGCGGTTCTGCTCGCCTAGGAACTCCACCTTGACTTGGGTGCACTGTCCCTGCGATCCGGTGCGGCCGAGCACCTTCACAACCCGAGCCCACACAATTGGCTTGTCCATCAGTTGTTTTTTTCGACGATTTGGAGAGCCAAATGTTGCGCTCTGCTTGACTGCTGCGAACGAAAAGAACGAAGTCGGAAACGGAAGGATTTATGGCGAAACGATTAGAAATGTCCATTTGACATTTCATATTCGATTATGGTGATCTGTCACTGTGCATTGTTGCAATGCAAATATGTCGATAGTTGCTATTTGTTTTTACTGCTTATGGATTAAAGTTGTGTGTAACACCGAAAGGATTAAACATTTCTAAAAGTATTCTACACTTTGCTATCCTCATTTCCGAATTCGAACTAAATGATATATGAACTCATTTAAATGTACTCATTGCAGCGGCAAAGTATCGATAGTTCAGCAGAGTTGCCTTCACAATAGTTTGCAATAGAGTAAAAGTAAACGTTAACTTAACTTATTTTAAATGCAATTTTTGCTATACAATAATTTACAATTGCAGCTAAGTATTATTTCTTATCGTTTTATTTTGATTTTTGCTGTTATCGATATATCGTATAAATGCAATGTTCTCACTAAAGCTTAAATCAAGTAAAATACATATTTTTGATAGCTTGAACGATAAATCCACTCTCATTGCTAAGTTAATGGATTACATTTCATTCGCATTTACATTAAATATTGAGTAGTGTTTTTCTTTTCATTTTTTATTTTGTTTTGTCAGTTAATCGAAATGGAATAATACTCGCTTTTCTGTTTATTCATGCGCTACTTGCGGTAACCAAGAATTCCGCATTCAAAACTTTATACCGAAACGCATTTCAAAAGCTTCTCTTAACCCTGGGCGCATAGTAAATCACGCTATTATCAACATTTTGCTTTTGCCAACCGCAGATTAAAGGCACTAACTCAGCTGTCTGCATTTTGCATTTATTTTGCATGGCATTCGCTTCATTCATAGTTTGTGCTTCTTTTTCTATTTTCGTCTTCTTTTGGCCCATCTTTCCATCTTTCATTCGCTATCCTCGCCATCTCTCTACCTTTTTGCCGTTGTGGTCAAATTGCAAACCTGTAATTTGCACACCTTCCCATCCCAACTCCCAACTCCCATCTGGCTGCTGGCTGCTGGCTCTGACGTTGCTGCCGCTCTAGACCGATTTGCTCAGTTATAAATTTGCTAGGCGAATATTTGTCCCACACACACACACACACACACACACACACACACACACAGACACACATACACGCACACAAAGCGGGGGAGTAGTATAATAAATCAAGTAACTTTCAAGCACTTGAAAAGCAGCGCAAAGTATATTTTTTTTTTGCTGCCTGCTGGTGAACTGAAAAGCGAGCTTTGTGCATTCAACTTGGTCGCATTCAGCGTACACAAAATATATGTATATAACGGATAAATCCAGAAAGCGCCAGCTGCTTTTACGTAAATTAAATTTCACTTTTTTGTATTTCATTTTATTTTGTTGCAGCTTTTATTTTAATCTGCAAAGTGAATAAGCGCATTCACGTTTTGCTCTTGCCAGAAAAACAAAAAGCGCAAGCATGACTTTTATTAAATTTAAAGTGATGCCTATAAATCAACATAAATCAAAATATTTCAACGCACGGCGAAAGTGAACACGAAAGCGAATTCGCCTGTACCCCAGTCCTTTATATATCTCGACAGACAAAACTTTTAATGCGCCCTAAATAGCAACAGCTTTGCAGCTGGTTGCCCAAACTCGTGCCCGAAGTCCGGAACGAGGCCAGAGAAGAGACAGCCAGAGGGATTGGCATAGGGATAGGGACAGGGAGCCGGAAGGGGCCAGAGCTGAGCTGAGAACACAGCGGGAAACACGCCAACCATCAATAAATTAATCAAAGTCATAATCAGTGTCAGGTTCAGTGCCACTGGCGAAAGTTGTAGGCCATTCGGTTCAGTTCAGTTCGCTCAGTTCGGTTCGGTTTGGTTCGGTTTGGTTCACTTTTGGTTTGAGAAGCGGGTCGTGACTCAGTCAAGCGGTAAACGCGCGCCGTGAAGGTGCAAAATGCCAGCTGCTGTTAATGAGTTAATAAATGACCGTTAAGGCAATATTTATAAGGCCTATAGCATATACAATGGGAAGATTTATGATAAAGCAGAGCTCAATTAAAGGTATTATTGCATCGAACATCGGGAATACCCTTACCATATGCATTAATGACGCATACATTTTATCAAAATCTATTTGCTTGCTTGCAAATATTTAAATATATTTCTGAAATTTCACATATTCTAAAATACAATTATTAAAAGGCTTTAATTGTCATATATGAAGCATAAGAATTCAGGTAAAATTCGCTTAAAGTTCTGTGAGCAAACCTGAGTTTTAGCCGCACCACATACATTGCGTATGCGAAATGCGATGTCGCTCTACATAACTGACGCTGACAACATCAGAAATAGACAACTTATGTTTATTATTGACAAAACGCCCGACAAGTGAGCAAGTGTACCTCCTACTTTTTACTTTTTGTTTTGCTGCTTGCCCTTGCTCGTTTTATTGCCTAACCCAATCAATGTAAACGCCTTTTGCCTTTTGCCCTCTCTCTCTCTCTCTCTCTCTGTTAGCCAAGTTGCCTGCTCGAGAGTCGCAATAACGACGTTTTAACCAAGCAAACAAATTTGACGTGCTTTTCGTGATTTACATGCAAATATTGAAAAATATTCCCCAAGGATACCGCAAAAAGCAAACCCAACTTGGCGGCGGCTAAACATGAGCAGTACCAGAAAAAAAAATATATATATATCAAAAAAAAGAAATATAAACATGGCACATGGCAGGAAGAAAATGAACTCGCAACGTCAGGAAGCAATATCGATTTTCATGTGGGCGGCTAGGAACGAAAGAGCATGGCAAATAAAAGAAATATTAGCCAAACAAAAGACAAAGTGGCGGTCTGCGGTGCCAATAGGGCAATTGGGGGCTCAAATGGGGCCACAAATGCTCCGCTTTTGGCCTACAAATGCGCTACGGTCGTCAGTTATGGCCAAGATAAGTTGCAAAACGATCTTGATATTGGTTATGCATAAAAATAATTGTAATTTAGGTTCGTATGAGGAATTAGATAAGTATTGAAAGTTACTTGAAATAAATATTGGTTAGCTTTTGAAATATGGCTTTGATTATGACCCTGAATTATTGTATTTGAAAGTATCTGACGCCAGTCAATACAAATGTCTGTTTTATATCTAGAATTATGTACAAAATTGTATATGTTTTTATACTCTGATACCGAAGGTACTCATAGTATATTGGTTTTTGTCGAATGTCCGTCAGGCCGTCCGTCTGTCCGTCTGTCTGTCTGGATGAACGCACGTATTTCCGAAACGATATTAGATAGACTCTTAAAATCTTTTGCGTTATGATTATAGCTATCTGCTTCAGATCAAGTTTATTCCAAATTTATGCCACGCCCACTGGGAGGCTGGCAAATCGATAACATGTCGATACACCTCAAATCACAAATCGATTAAACGTGAATAACTCCCACAATTTTGAAGCTAGAGTAATCAAATTTGGTAGGTATATTGCTGGTGACTTTCCGAAAAAATTGGATCCTAGGTTAATCGGCCACGCCCATTATTACGCCCACCAGCCCCCCTCCAAAATTAATTTGAAATGCTTATATCTCCCGCAGTTTTAGAGCTAAAGTCACCATATTTGGAATATATATTACTGGTGACGTCCTCTACAGATTACAGAAACAAAATTTCGACCACGCCCACTCCCGCCCCCGTAATCGCGAAAATCGATATACATGAATGCACAATTCGATAACACGTGTATATTTCCCGCAATTTGGAAGCTAGAGTCCCCCAAATTTGGAATTTAGACTAGGGCTGACCAGCCCAAAAGATTGCGTCCTGGATTTTCCGGCCACGCCCACTAGAACGCCCCCCAGCCACCCCGCCCCCACGAAACACGGAAGCCTATATCTCGCACATTTTAAGAGCTAGGGCCACCAAACTTTGAGGGTTGACTTCTGGCCAATTCCTAAAGATCGGACAAAAAATTTTGGGGCCACGCCCCCGCCCGCCCCCAAAAATCGCGAAAATGTATATCTTCCACAGTTTTAGAGCTAGAGTCATTAAACTTGGAAGATAGAATTCTGGTCAGCCCCTCTAAATATCGGTAAAAAAAATTTGGGGCCACGCCCCCTCCCGCCCCCAAAAATCGCGAAAATGTATATCATCCACAGTTTTAGAGCTAGAGTCACCAAATTTATAAGATAGATTTCTTGTCACGCCCTCTAAAGATCGGAAAAAATTTTTGGGGCCACGCCTTTTCCCGCCCCCAAAAATCGCGAAAGTTTATATCTTCCACAGTTTTAGAGCTAAAATCACCAAATTTGGAAAATAGACTTCTTGTCACCCCCTCTTAAGATCGACCACGCCCCTCTAGTCCCCAAAAACTTGGAAGGCCGAATTTCGGGTCACCCAAACACCAGCAAAAATGTTCTGTTCACTTGCTTTCAGCTGTTCTTAAAATGGTATCAGAGTATTACGCAGTCGGCTCCGCCCGACTGCAACGTTCTCACTTGTTAAATTTATTTGAAGTCAGCAACGTTAGAAAAATATTAAACATATTTTACTATTTTTTATAAATTTGTTGTTAAAGATTTAAAAGTTAATTTATGCTTATATTACAACAGTTTTCTCTTAAGCTTCTCTAAATAAATTTGAATATGTTTTCTGCACGAGTTAAGTGGTTCATTTTCAAATTTATTGTGCCAGCACAAGTTCTTGTCAAACAGACCTTACCCAATCTAAATATAGCCACACCGTATCCATAAATCTAACACACGCACACACACACACAAGCGGCGAAAAAAGGCCAGAAAAATTCAACTCAATCCGTTCAGTCAGCCAAGCAACCAGCAAACCAGCTAGAAAAGGCTTCAAAAGTCAAAAAATGGCAAAAAATAAAGATAGAGAGAGAGCGAGCCCAAAGAAAAACCAACTGAAAAGGGGTTAATAGAGGCAGTAGAAGCAGTAGAAGCAGTGGCAGAGACCTCTGACAAGACAAGTGGGTGCGTTCATGCGGAAAACTTGTAAACGCAGCTCAGCTAGTTAGTTAAGTGGGCGGTGGCACGCCCCCTAAAAGCGCCCAACTCCCTTTAGACTAGACAAAAAAAAAAAAAGACAGAGCTGCCCTGAGCATATCGGCAAACTGTGGCAAAAATCAACATCAATTTAGAATATTAAAAACGCAAACGCGTGCGTGAAGCAGCAGCAGCAGCAGCAGCATGTGTAATAGACTATATATAAGGATATACATATAAGAAGGACTTACCCGCCACTTGCAGCGTGGCATTGCGACTCCTTGCCACGCCCAGTTCGTTCTTCGCCTCGCACCAGTAAATTCCAGCATCTGTTTCGCGACGCGAATTGACAACCTGCAAAATAACAAAAAAAAAAACAACCAAAGTAAGAAAGAAACAAGTTGAGAAGTTGTGCAAGAGAAGCATGAGCTGTGGGCCAAATGTGAGCAAATTTTAATTGAAATGAGTAAAAGATTGTTTTTTTGCTGCAAATGTACTCTTTCAGATGAGCATAGCTACTGTGTAAGGACAATTGTTAAGTGTAATACAGCATAGTTATTACTCTCTGAAGTATAAGTACTATATTATAGCATATTCCTTAGTCTCTGAATTATATATTAAATATTGATCTAAAATTAAATCATCTATTCAACTTAAACTTAAAATGTATCAACATTTTGCATTTAATCTTCTTATTATTTGAATTTGAAATATATTTTAAATATTGATCTAAAATTAAATTATCTATTCAACTTAAACTTAAAATGTATCAACATTTTACCATTAATCTTCAAATTATTTGAATTTGAATTATATTTTAAATATTGATCTAAAATAAAATTACCTATTCAACTTAAACTTAAAATGTATCACATTTTACCATTAATCTTCAAATTATTTGAATTTGAATTATTTGTTAAATATTGAACTAAAATTAAATTATCTATTCAACTTAAACGTAAAATGTATCAACATTTAAGCATTAATCTACGAATTATTTGAATTTGAATTATTTCTTAAATATTGATCTAAAATTAAATTATCTATTCAACTTAAACTTAAAATGTATCAACATTTTACCATTAATCTTCGTATTAGATAGCTTTGGAAGCCAATTCTACTCTTAGTTCAAAATTTTATGTATTTTTTTCTTATTTATTAGTTTTCAATAAAAAAAAGTAGCTTATTACAATTAAATTGATTTTATTTTCATAGATTACAGAATATGAATTTTTTGTCTGATTTACATAGTCTATAAAACTTAAAGACCTTCGCTCAACTTAAACTCAATCAGTAAAAAAAACTAATAAATAATTTTCGAATTTGATAGTTTTTAATATTTAAAAAAATTCAATTCCTCTAAAATTAAACTTATTTACTGAAAATCTTTTGAATATAAAAACAAATAAATTGCAAATAAATTGCCGTCAGTCATCAATTGCAATAAATAAAGGCTCAGACTAAAAATATAGTATACATTCACAGATTATACATAAGCTTATAAGTTAAGCCTTCCATTAGCAGCATTCCCCCCGTTAGGGTATACTAGTATAACTTATGTCATATTTTAGATTGCTTTGCTTTCTTTTTCTTATTGTCATTTTACAAATGGGCTGCAAAAAGTGCTTTTACAACTCGCAAGACGTTGATTTGCCATCTCTTTCTCTCTCTCTCCCTCTCCCTCTCTCTCTCTCTCTTACGCATCTATGCTTTTCTTTTGCTGCGCTGTTGCCTTGTCTTTTTGGCCATAATAAACAGTCAGCAATCTGTTGTCTGTTGCGCGTCTGCTGCCTTCAAGTGCTCAAATCATAAAATGTCTCTCGAGCAACTTTATAGTTACTTCATGTCGCTTCTGCTAACTCTGCTCCCCCGCACTAACCCCACCACCCCCCCCACCTCCTTTCCCTTTTTTTGTGCTGTCGCCCTTCATTTTTGTTGTTGTTGTTTCGCTGACGGTTTTTGTCTTTTGAGTTTGTTTATTTGTTTTTGGCGCACAAAAGAAATTCCCCAACATGCGCTTAAAATTAAATGTCAAAATGTGTGTGTGTGTGTGGTGTGTATGTCTTGAGTGTGTGTGTGTTGTGTGTGTGTGTCATATTTATCTCAGCAGCAGCAGCAGCAGCAGCTACAAAGTTCGCACAATTTACACAACTTCTGCGCCTCATCCAAGTGAAATTAAGTGTTGCGCTAAGTGAAGATGACAAAAGGGTTCTTCAGCTCTATTATTCTTTCATTTAATCTTGCTCATGTGTGTTAGTCTCTATGTGTGTGGATGTGTGCTTTGAGTGTGTGTCTGTGTGTGTGTGTGTGTGTGTGTGTGTTGTGCCGCGGGTGCGCTTTATAAAACAAATAAGCGAATGCGCTTCAGGCAACTCAATTGTCATGCTGGCAACTCAAAGGCAAAGCGCTTACTTCGGGCAAAAGTTCTAGCACATGGAATCTTAAATATATTCCCCCATATATATATATATATATATATATATTTATCTTACTATGCTCATCATAAGTTCGCTTATCACACAAATACATAATATATGTTTGATGTATTATTCATTAAGTCAAAAGGCTTAAGGACTCATGCCTTATTTTCGTATAGTGTGAGTAATCATTTTCATTATAGCTCTTAAAAGTAACCAATTTATTTTATATACACAGTTATAAGTGGTGAAACTTAAGCAATAAAATTCAGAAATGTATCTTTTGTGGATTTTTATGCTCTAGAGCCCTGAAAAATATTTGACTCAAGAAAAGTAAATTTTCAAATGTAGCGAATAAAACTTAAATATAGAATCAATTAAAAGGAGAAACCATAAAAATTTAAAAGCTATGCATTCCTTATATTTGTCCTATTTTAACAGCCACTCTTTGCCCGGTTAACCTGCAGCTTTAAAAAAATATTACGCATACGCCTCGTGGGTCGCAGCTCAGTAAATTGTGCACAGAGCAAAAAGCTAAGCTCATTAGCTGTCTGCGCAGCAGTTGCTATTAGCATTTCATATAAAATACGTAAGAAAAGCAGCAGCCATCCTTTCTAATAAAAAATAAAAAAAATAGAATCCAAAGCCGTTGCAATGGCAACGCACACAAATAAAAATGTGAGCAAATACAAATATAATACGCGCTGCAGACTAAGCCAGACAATGTAATCTATATATGTTGCTGACTCTTTTTATTATTTCTGGCTGAAATTAAATTTTTGTGTGCTTTTTTTTTTTTGGCCAGGACAGGAACAGGAAGCGGGACAGGATACGGCAGAGAAACTGCGCCGAAAGTCACATAAATTTATTTATGTCTTTAATGACTTGAGCCACGCGAATTGCTGCGAATTGGCTGCTATTCTTGTTGCTTTTTTTCTGTTGCTGTCTTGCTGTGTTGCTGTTGTTGTTTTTGTGCGTGCTGCCAGCAAACATTGAAACTGATTTGACACCAACAACAACAAGCAGCAGTAGCAGCAGTCTGCCGTGTGCTACGTGCGTCTTTAATTCAGCTGGGGGCAAAGGCAATGGGGGCACATTCGCAGCACTGCGGCTATAAAATATATTGACTGTGTGTGTATTAGTGTATCTGTGTGTGTGTGTGCGTGTGTGTGTGCGTGTGTGTATGTGTGTGTGTGTGTGTGTTGCTGTGTGTAGTCGCGCGTTGAAAACACGCTTCCGTTTTAATTTAAAATACCCATAAATTTACAACATTTCATTTGGGAGCCATTTCGTTTTCATGTTGTTACATTTTGTAATTGTGTGTCAGAGAGTGAGAAAGAGAGAGAGAGAGAGAGAGAGATAGAGCGTTTTGCGAGTGAGTGAGAGATAAGCAAAGCGAAAGTGGAGGGGTCGAGTGTTTAAATTTAAATTTAAATTTAAAGTCAGTAAAATGTGGCGTGTAAATGGTTTTAATTGAGCTTGAAATCGAGCTAGTCAGCAAAATTGGTTAAAATTGCTGCGACTAACTGCCACAGTTGAGTTTTGTTGAAAGCAACAGGTAAATGGAAATAGATTAGTTGAAGTGGTAAATGATTATCAGCTGGGAAAGCTTATAGAAAGAAATTGACTATTGGTGATTGGCATATTGATATTTTTGCTAATTTAAATAGGATAATAATGTTAAGAAAATAATCATAAAAAACCAATTACAAATTTAATAATTGAAGACTGAAACTGACTAAAAATATATACTTTTTAAATGAGATTAATAACTAATATAGCACCAGAATGCACAAACTGCCTTCGTGCGTTAAAGGTTGATCAGCTTTGGCAAAGCTATGTCCTTTTTGTGTATTGCTTTTGACAGAAAATCTAAACTACTAAAGTGCTTCAGATTTTAATGAAGAATTATTGTAGTGGTCTAGCCATAATCAAAACTGCTTTGAGAATGAAAATCGTTTCAGTTTTGGCAAAGCTAAGGGAGTTTTAGGTGCTTGAATGACATTTCTAAGGACTATCGGCCTTATTTTGCCTTGGTAAAAGATTAACATAAGATTTAAGTCTTCAAAGGGCATTTCTATGGTATATCGTAACTTTATTTTTGGATTGTGATTAGTAGAAACACGAGAATTCTAATGTGCTTCAGATTTGTAATGCATGATAAGTAAGTACAACTTAACCAGCTGCTTTTGATATTACGTCCTTTTACTTAACTTATTGACTTCCTAGTTGGTAAGTCAAAGATTTGCTAAGCCGGCAATAAGCGAATCCAATCATCTAACTAACATCCCTGCCACCTGTTAAGTCGTTCACTAAACGGCTCTCAAATAGCTTTCCCAGCCACATTCAGTTAATAACACACTCATAAAATCTCAAGTATATGTAAATACATATAAAGCATACGCAACGTTGGCCCACCCAGATGTGCCTTGCACATATAAAAAATCTTCATTTTTATGTAGCTGCGAATGTGTCAAGCGTTTGTAAACTCATTAAAATGTACTCCACGCTCTGCCAGTTGAAAGTTATGCCCTGCGGCAAGTGGCAACTGCAGTAATGTGGCATTAACTTGCGGCTGCGTTTAACTTGTGGCAAGTGTTTTTCCAGTTTTTAATTAAGTACACACACACACACACACAAACACGTGGACTACAGTCGACAAAAGAAATGCAATCAAAATCGCACAGTTTAGTAGTTGATTTATATGCGGTGCTTGCTGGCAGGCAAATTGTTGATTGCATTTTAAAGCATGCCACAAAACTACTGCCAAATGTGGCAGGCATTTAAATAAACATTTAGACGATGGCAACGAACGCATTACATGCAAACACTTGAGCGAACCAGACAGATCTACAAATATATACCCGAATACGCCAAGCCAGGCAACTAACACTAACACAGTCAAGGACATGCCGAGGAGTGAAGCGGCAGTGCCACAAGGATTTCAGTTGCTGCCACTTCAGCTGCTGCTGCTGCTGCTGCTGCTGCTATTGCTGATGATGTGCGGCAGGCGAAACCAAAGTGGCGCACACAAACACAAGCGCATAGTTGCTACAAATCATGTGTATCCTTCACACCCCGCTCTCGCTCTCTCTCTCTCGCTCTCTCTCTCTCTCTCTCTGTCTCTTTCCATCACTCTGTGTGCTACAACATTTGTCTGACTGGTCCTTGCGTCCTGTTTTTTTCCTTTTTTCTCGTGCAGTTACGTAAATTATTGTCTGTCTCCCTGTTGCTCGCTCCTCCACTGTCACTTTTCACTACACTTCAGCTTTTCTGTTTTTTTATACCCTGAACCCATTAAAAATGGGTAAAAAGGGTATAATGAAGTTGTGCAAAAGTATGTAACAGGCATAAGGAAGCATCTCCGACCATATAAAGTATATATATTATTGATCAGTATCAACAGTCGAGTCGATCTAGCCATGTCCGTCTGTCTGTCCGTCTGTCCGTCTGTCCGTCTGTCCGTCTGTCCGTCTGACCGTCTGTCCGTCTGTCCGTCTGTCCGTCTGTCCGTCTGTCTGTCTGTATGAACACACAGATATCAGAGACTACAAGAGCTAGAGACTTCATATTTGGAACATAAGTTCTCTAATCCCGGGACAGATCAAGTTTATTAAATTTTATCGATAACTCGTACCGTTTAAAAGTTATCGATAAATTTTGATTTCAGACTTGCGTTTTTGGGACATAACTTCAAAGTTATAAAAGCTAGAGGCCCCAAATTTGGCATGTATAATCTCGAATAGCATACACATGTAACAAAAATTTCACTTTTTGGATACCACCCCCCAAACCCCCCAAAAGTTCAAAAAACGCATTTTTGAAGGTACGACCTTGAAATTTGGTTTGGTCACACATATTATTGACAATTGTTTGCCCCAAAAGTTTTAATAAGATCGGACAATAAACATAGAAGTTATTTAAGATTTAACTTTCCATTGTGTGGGGCTCAGCGAAAAAGCAAGCTAACTGCTTAAACCGCTTGCACCGCTTGCAATGCTTGTACTGCAGCATGTGTGTGTTTAGATTAGTATGAATGATTGTAAGGACTGGGTTCAGGGTATCTCGTAGTCGGGCACTTCCGACTAGAGCACTCTTACTTGTTTCTTTTCCTTTTTCGGGCGCGCGCTTTTCCTAAACACACACACACACACGCACACATGCATACATTGTATACGCTTGTGCCTTCTTGTATTTTATTGCATATTCCCCATTCGCTTGTCGCTCATTGTTACTTAAAGACGGCAGGCAACCTTCGACCAACTTTCTGCCGCATTAAAGTTGCCACATTTTTCTCTCAGAGCGAAATTTGATAGTCTTGCATAGTTTTTGGGGCTAATGCTTGGGCGCCCCTCGTTATTATAATGCTTGGGCCAAAGTAGGAGCTTCACTCGCATTATAAGTAAGATGAATTGTCTCCGACTTCAGAGAGAGACAGCGAATGATTGAAAGAGAGAGAGAGAGAAAGAGGGAGAGTGCAAAAGATAGAGACGGAAATGCACAGCGAAAAGCTGGCGGAATTAGAATGTAAATTATGCAAGTGACATAGAAAAATGGCTAAAGATTCTAAAAAAAAAATAAAAATAAAAAAAAAGCTTGGCTTAAATTTCAAATGAAGCTGCCAGCGAATTTATGTGGCTTAGTTTATGGAGTAATCTTTTGTGCAGTCATAGCTTTTGCAGAACAGTCCAGGATTAACTAGGGGAAATATAAATAAATGAATATGCTGTTGTGTGTGTGTGTGTGTGTGTGTGTGTGTGTGTGTGTGGAATGGCCAAGGGTCAATAGCGAACATTAGAATGGTAAGTAACAGAATCATAGAAAAACAAGTAAGAGTGCTCTAGTCGGGAGTGCCCGACTACGAGATACCCTGAACCCAGTCCTTACAATCATTCATATTAATCTAAACACACATGCTGCAGTACAAGCAGTACAAGCAGTGCAAGCGGTCTAAGCAGTTAGCTTGCTTTTCGCTGAGCCCCACATAATGGAAAGTTAAATCTTAAATAACTTCTGTGTTTATCGTCCGATCTTATTGAAATTTTTGGGGCAAACAATTGTCAATAATATGTGTGACCAAACCAAATTGCAAGGTCGTACCTTCAAAAATGCGTTTTTTTAACTTTTGGGGGGTTTGGGGGGTGGTATCCAAAAAGTGAAAAATTTGTTCATGTGTATGCTATTCGAGATTATACATGTCAAATTAGGGGCCTCTAGCTCTTATAACTTGTAAGTTATATCCAAAAAACGCTGGTCTAAAATCGAAATTTATCGATAACTTTTGAACGGGACGAGCTATCGATAAATTTTAATAAACTTGATCTGTCCCGGGATTAGGAGAACTTATGTTCCAAATATGAAGTCTCTAGCTCTTGTAGTCTCTGATATCTGTGTGTTCATACAGACAGACAGACGGACAGACGGACAGACAGACGGACATGGCCAGATCGACTCGGCTATTGATACTGATCAATAATATATATACTTTATATGGTCGGAGATGCTTCCTTATGCCTGTTACATACATTTGCACTAAAACCATAATACCCTTTTTACCCATTTTTAATGGGTTCAGGGTATAATTAACAATAGCACAGTACAATAGCAAAAGTGATATCAACTGACAATTATGACATAATATTGCATTTAAAAGCGTTGTATAATAAATTCAGTAAGAATCTTAATCAAGAGCAAAATAAATACAAAACAAGTGGGGAAGGATTATCTTCGGCGTGCCGAAGATTTTATACTCTTTTCAAACCTATAGGCAATTTTCACTCTGCCAACTGCACCACTGAAATTTCATATGCTGTACAAAATCGTTTTGTTGCGTAACATTTTTTTTTTTTGTTCCAAGAATTTTTAATTCATTTTTAGTTGTATAGCAGCTATAAGATATAGTGATCCGATCCGGCCGGCTCCAACCAATGTGATGTCTCTTTGAATAATAAGTATCTGTGCAAAGTTGTATTGCGATAGCTTTAAAAACATGGGATATATGGCCAAAACCGACTTCGAGTTGTATGGCAGCTATAAGATATAGTGGTCCGATCCGGCCGGCTCCGACCAATGAATGTGCTGTCTGCCCTGGAATAATAAGTGTCTGTGCAAAGTTTTATCGCGATAGCTCAAAAACTGAGGGACTAGTTTGCATACATACAGACAGACAGACAGACGGACATGGCTAGATCAATTTGTATTGTCATTCTAAGCATACTGGCAGTAACTTTTGGGGGGTCTCCGACGCTTCCTTCTATGCGTTACAAACTTCAGCACAAACTTAATATACTATTTTCATCGAAAAGAGTATAAGTTTCTAATAGTATTTCTATTTGCATTCTTCGTATATTAAAATAAGATCTAGACTTGCTCAAAATACTATTATTGCTAATCTGTTTGAAATTAAAAGTAAAAATGCATTTAAATTGCATATCTGCATAAGTACTTTGATTCATGTCATAAACTGCTTATTCTCATTTAAACTTTCAACCATTTAACGCAAATTGAAATCCTTTAAGTTATGCCACAAATGAAAAGCATTCGTTCACCTGGCCCCGAAAAGCATTTTAATAATCTACAAGTTTAAGAGCGAACACAAATGCCAAAAATGTCACCAATAGCATAGCGGCCAGGATAAATTTATTGTGGCCAAAAACACAGGCGAACGGGCTAGAAATAATGGAATAACAGGATATTCGAGTAAAAGCGAGCATAGAGCAGCTTTGGAATTAATTCATTTAAAGCTCGTTAGACAGGGGAGCAAAAAAAAAAGAACGAAGAAGGAGAATAGTACAAATAAATAAAAGCAACATTTGCAAAACGGAAGAGCGTGTCTGAAGTCTGATTGCTGGAATCCTGCATCCCGAATCCTTTTTGCACTTAAGTGATAAACAAATACACTCGCATCGGGCAAATACAAACACAAATGCGAATGCGAATGCGGATACATAAGTACTACAGCAGACTAACACAGACTGCCAGCCAGCCAGCCAGCCAGATCGAGTGTGAAAAGTGGCAGGCTCCAAGGATGGAGAGTGCAGCAACCAAAAATGTCCTGGCGTCTCCAACTGCATCATCAGCATAATCAACTCGCGCGCCGTTGGCTTTTTGCGTCGTAAATTGCTGAGTGCTCAGTCCAAGTGCTGCCACATTGCTATTGCTCCTTGCTCCTGCCAAAGCACACACACACACACACTACACACACACACACTACTACACACACACACTCGCCTCACTCACTTGAAGCTCATCAGGCTGCTGACTTTTGCTGCGTTGCCTGCCAGCTTCCGTTTGTCTTTATTTGTCTGGCTGCCGCTGCTGCTGCTTCTGCTTCTGGCTTCGACTGCTCCTACAGGAGCCCCACCTCTGTACACCCCCTTCCTCCACACTCCTCCTCTGTAGCCCCACTCGCTCAGCGACCCTCTTAATGTTTGTTTACCTTGCGTTAATGAAGTTGTTGGCCACCCCAGCGAAATGCTTGCAAAAATATTTTTGCAGCGTGCAAAACATATATATATATATACACACATAAAAAAACATATAAAAATGTAAGAAAAGAAAAAAACTGAAAGCAATTAGTTTGTTCATCACTCAACAGATGGCCTGGCAAAATGAAAATTTTTAAACAGCACCCGACTTTTGCCGTCCCACCTCCCTCTTTACAGTTTGTCTCTTATATTATGAATGAAAGCGTGGAGACAGCAGCAGAAAAATAATAATTATGCATGCAGCTAAATAAAAATGGAAGAAAAAGAACAGAAATAATAATAATAATAAGTAAGCGAGACAGCGAATATAATGTAGATATACGCCAC
>JAWNLL010000307.1:0-122376 GCA_035042425.1 Drosophila flavopinicola | reverse complement strand
AAGAACAGCTGAAAGGAAGTGAACAGAACATTTTTGTATGGGTGACCAGAAAGCGGCCGTCCAAGCATTTTGGGACGGGAGGGGGCGTGGTCGATCTTAAAAGGGGGTGACCAGAAGTCTATCTTACAAATTTGGTGACTCTAGCTCTAAAACTCTGGAAGATATACATTTTCCCGATTTTTGTGGGCGGGAGGGGGCGTGGCCCCAAAATTTTTGCCGATCTTTAGAGGGGGTGACAAGAAGTCTATCTTCCAATTTTGGTGACTCTAGCTCTAAAACTGTGCAAGATATAAACTTTCGCGATTTTTGAGGGCGGGAGGGGGCGGAAGGGGGCGTGGCTCCAAAAATGTTGGCCGATCTTTAGAGGGGTGACAAGAAGTCTATCTTCCAATTTTGGTGACTCTAGCTCTAAAGCTGTGGAAGATATACATTTTCGCGATTTTGGGGGCGGGAGGGGGCGTGGCCCCAAAAATTTTGGCCGATCTTTAGAGGGTGACAAGAAGTTCATCTTCCAATTTTGGTGATTCTAGATTAAAAGTGTGGAAGATATACATTTTCGCGATTACGAGGGCGGAAGTGGGCGTGGTCAAGGACATCATCAGTAATATCTATTCCAAATATGGTGATTTTAGCTCTAAAACTGCGGGAGATAGAAGCATTTCAAATAATTTTGGAGGGGGAGCTGGTGGGCGTAATAATGGGCGTGGCCGATAAACCTAGCATCCAATTTTTTCGGGAGGTCACCAGCAATATACCTACCAAATTTGCTTCTCTAGCTTCAAAATTGTGAGATATTCACGTTTAATCGATTTGTGATTTGAGGTGTATCGACATGTTATCGATTTGCCAGCCTCCCAGTGGGCGTGGCATAAATTTGAAACAAACTTGATCTGAAGCAGATAGCTATAATCATAACACAAAAGATTTCAAGAGTCTATCTAATATCGTTTCGGAAATACGTGCGTTCATCCAGACAGACAGACAGACAGACGGACAGACGGCCAGACGGACGGCCTGACGGACATCCGACAAAACCAATATACTATGAGTACCTTCGGTATCAGAGTATAACTATACAACGCAAAAGAAAAGATCAGTAAAATCGAGTTTGTCAGCGCATTTCAAAACTGCTTGATGGCGTAAGTATTAGAGTGCACGGGAGAGCACGGATCAAATCCCAGCCGCGGCTTATTGCATTTTATTTTTTATACCCTGAACCCATTGAAAATGGATAAAAAGGGTATAATGAAGTTGTGCAAAAGTATGTAACAGGCATAAAAAAGCATCTCCGACCAACCGAGTCGATCTAGCCATGTCCGTCTGTCTGTCCGTCTGTCTGTATGAACACACAGATATCAGAGACAACAAGAGCTAGAGACTTTATATTTGGACATAAGTTCCCCTAATCCCGGGACAGATCAAGTTTATTTCATTTTATCGATAATTCGTACCGTTTAAGTTATATGAGCTAGAGGCCCCAAATTTGGCATGTATAATCTCGAATAGCATACACATGTAACAAATATTTAACTTTTTGGATACCACCCCCCAATCCCCCAAAAGTTCATTTTTGGAGGTACGACCCTGCAATTTGTTTTGGTCACACATATTATTGACAATTGTATGTCCCAGAAATTTCAGTGAGATCGGACAATAAACACAGAAGTTATTTAAGATTTTACTTTCCATTGCAAGCTAACTGCTTAAACCGCATGCAATGCTTGCAGTAAGTGTGTTTGTATGTATGCACACTATTAGGCAAGTATTAATGGAAGTCAGAGCTGGGTTCAGGGTATCTCCTAGTCGGGCACACCCGTCTAGAGCACTCTTACTTGTTTTGTTTTAAGAATATGTAATTTATTTTCAGTTGTTTGGCAGCTATAAGATATATTGGTCCGATCCGGCCGGATCCGACCAATGTGCTGTCCCTTTGAATAATAAGTCTCTGTTCAGAGTTTTATCACGATACCTAAAAAATTGAGGGACTAGTTTGCATACATACAGACAGACGGACATGGCTAGATCAATTTGTTTTGTCATTCTGAGCATACTGTAAGTTTTGGGGGTCTCCGACGCTTATACTTATAATATACTATTTTCTTCGAGAAAAGTATAAAAAGCACATATTCTTCTGTTATTTATGGTGTTATTGTAATTCATACGATTATTTGTTCCTATGTTTGTGTGTGCACAAAACTAAACCACAGTTTGTATTGTTTTATTGTTGCCTTAAACTAGAAAATAAAATAAACAAAACGTCAATTAACTAATTAAGGCTAGGAGAAAAAAACATTATTGTAAACAAGAAAAAATTGTTATTATTAAAATGCTAATTAATTAATGCACTACAATTATAAATTAACTATTTAATAACAGAACACAGCTTCTTGGGGTTAAAATAATATAATTTTTTGCATAACATAACTAAGAACGTACGCATACAGATGTCAAAATATATATGAATTCGAATTGCCCTACGATACGATAAGTATCTACCATTGCTGATTGCTGTAGCTTAGCCTTGGAAAACTTTTGACTTATGGGTATACTAAAAACGAACTTACCGCGCAAAGTTTGTTAAATAATCTTTTGATATTATGTAGAATATATAATATAATATAATATATAATATATATGTATAGATATATATCTATATATATCTATATATATATAATATATATGTATAGATATATATATATATGTATATATAATATATATGTATAGATATATATATATGTATATATATATATACATATATACATATATATATTACATACATGTCTAGGAACAAAACCGTGCTCTGTTGAGCCCGGAGTACTTTTGAAGTTGCAGTAACATCAGTAGCTCAATTGGCACCCACATTGCGCATCTGATGCAGCTCTGATGCGGTGGGTGTCAGAGGGCGGCGTTTGAGGCAGACCTTGAAAGACTCAGGCGTTATGGTGGCGCCCACATTCCCCTTAAGGCTGGGTAGTGGCTGGCCCTCGGGCACCGCAATATCGAAGCAGTGCATGAACGAGGAAAAGAATAGGAAGAGCTCCATGCGTGCCAGGACATCGCCCAGGCACATGCGTCGACCCACACCAAAGGGTATAAAGTACTCCGGCTTGCGCACCTTGCCCTCCGTATCGATAAAGCGTGCCGGACGAAACTCCTCGGGCTTCTCCCACAGATTGGGGTCCATGTGCACGCTATTGATCAGCGGTATAACATGCGAGCCGGCTGGTATGGTATAGCCGTTCAGTTCCACATCTCTGCAAGACAGAGATAGAGAAAAAAGTCTGTTTTAAGTGATTACTCATTGAACTCATTAGAAATGGGTAAAAGGGTATAATGAAGTTGTGCAAGCGTATCTAAAAGGCATAAGAAACCATTTTGGCAAAAATGTAAGGCATATAACAGCTAAAGCCACAAAAACGTATAATATAAGAAAGATATGACCTTGGTTTGCTCACACATTTGATTGACAATTTTGTGACACAAATTTTACAAAGATCCGGACAATAAACACTGAAGTTACTTTCGTTCATTTTCCTTAGTGCTTGCAGCGTGTGCGTGTTTGTTTGTATGTCTGGGTTCAGGGTATCTCCTAGTCGAGCACTCCCGACTAGATCTTACTTACTCTTACTTGCTTATATATGATTTGTGGCTTGTAACGTGGTTCGGTTATCACCTGACAAGCCTCTAATCTGCGGTATCAAGTACGAAGAGCCAAAAACTGGGCCAAGCTGCTACGCAAACGAAACGCAGCTTGCAGCTGAGCAGGGAAAACTGAATGAAAGACAGTTTCCCAGTTGCCAGTGCCAAAGCCATTTGATTGCAATCTGGTGCCATTGGCCATTCAGATAGATTGGTGTGAATGAATGATATAACGACATGGCCCTCGTTGTCGTGACCTCTATAAAATTCGCTGAATGTGTAAGCAATATAAGGGTTAGGGGAACGTCCCTACTACACCACACTACAGCTGATAGCAGAGTGCTGATTACTGACAGTTAATAGTGTGTTGTTATTTACCTTGTGGGCGAGTGAGTGGTGGCCAATGGCACAATGCTGGAGCGGCGCATGGATTCGAGTATTGTCGATTCGGTGACGGGCAGATACTGCAGATCCTCGATGGTCGGCAAACGATGGCGGCCAACAACTTGATCTAGCTCGTCTTGAACGCGGCGCATATCTTTAGGATTCCGCAGCATGAATACATTGATCCACTGCAGCGTTGTCTTGATTGTCTCCATACCGGCCGAGAACAGATCAATGATCACTTGTACCAGCTGCTCCTCTGCGGATCAAACAAAGACCAAACACTGGGTTAGCTAGACTGAGACCAAGTCGGAGACCGCATCACAGACTGCGGTTGAGTACTCACCATGATTCTTGCCGTCAAAGAGCTCCGAATCAGTGCCATCGGACTTGGCCTTCTCGATTTCGCATAGATAGTAATCGACCAGATCTCGCACATTATTAGGATCGAAACTGCGCTTGTGCTCATCGATCACATCCTGATAGAACTTCTGCATCTCGGCGCGATTCTGGGCGATCTTGTATTTCGCTGTCGAAATACTGGGAAAGCACTGCAGTGTTGGTATATAGTCAACGGTGTGTATCTCGCCAAAGAGACGCATGCCCTCCTCAATGAGAAAATTGAAGCGCCTGAATTTTGGATCATCGATGCTGAAGCGGGTCGACATCATTAAGCTGCAGATTACATTGCTGACAGCCACCGAGATGACGGCGGACAAATCAATTGGCTGGCCAGCGCTCGCATGCAAATGTCCAATAAACTCGTGCACCTCCGTCTGTTAAGAAAGCAAGCAAAGACAAAAAGCCTGATATTTAGCAATTGATAATGCTAAAACTTTTTGCTTTTTGCTCTTTTTAGTAGGCTTACTGTAGTATGTACTCACCATGATGCGCTTCTGCATCTGTGTCTTGCCGTTGCCCATGTAGGTCATTCCAAACTGGCGTAGCTTGTCGTGCAGAAAGCGTCGCTGATCCTTCCACAGTTTGCCGGTGCTATTGATGATGCCTGAAATCCATTCAATAGGAGGCGAATCGTTATGAAACGTTATATATGTATATATGTATACGATAATACCAAGTAAGTCGAGGGTTGCATTTCAGTTGAAACTGAACCATTGCACTTCATTAAATGATTTTGTTTCCCTTTTAGTTTTCAATTTGGGATCTTTTTTATATTTGCATTTGTTTTTTCATTAAACTTTTTGACTGCATTCATTTATATTTTAATTTAATTGATGAAGGCTCAGGCAACTGACTCAGGCACTTTGGCAAATTGTTAAAACGAAATAACAGAAGTTGATTTCCCAACGAGAAATTACGGAATTATTTTTTTTTGGGACTTATAATTGACACAAAATAAAAAATGCTTACGACTTAAAACAGCAGCAAAATAAAAATATTAAAACAAATTGATTTAATTAAAATAAGCAACAAACAAATGCATGCAAACGAATTGTTTATACTCTTTTCGAAGAAAATAGTATATTAAATTTGTGCTGAAGTTTGTAACGCATAGAAGGAAGCGTCTGAGACCCTCAAAAGTTACTGCCAGTGTGCTTAGAAAAACAAAACAAACAAAACATGTCCGTCTGTCTGTCTGTATGTATGCAAGCTAGTCCCTCAGTTTTTGGGCTATAGCGATGCAACTTTGTACAGATACTTATTATTCAAGGGGACAGCATATTCTTGTTTTCAAATATAAAATAACTGTTATCAAATTCATTTGCTACCAATGCCTTAGAACAAAAACAATCCCACGCGAAAAACAAATGCTCAGTATAATAGAGATTGTCATCGATCATAGAGCAAAAAAATAAATGCTACGCGAAAAAACTATTTTTTACTACTTTTGAAATTTCAGTGGTGCAGTTGGCAGAATGAAAATTGCCTTAAGGTTCGAAAAGAGTATAGAATCTTCGCAGGCAGAAATAATTCTTTCCCAATTGTTTTTCCTGTTTTTATATTTTTTTATTTTTATAAACACTTTATTGCGAGAAATATATAGTTTTATTTCAAGCTTCAAACATGCAGGAATGCATTGTGGCATATACTAAATATAGGCTATGCATGTATGTAGATACATATATATTTACGTACGGTGTGCGGTAGTGCTGTCTCAACTACTAAATTGTGGAACAAGTCGGTTGTAAATTTCCATAGTACTACTTATAGTAAAATGGAAGCGTAAAAAAATCTTTTGTAGTTTATGTTGAGATTGAACCAAGATTTTCGACAATATATATACTAATATACCATTTTTCATTTGTCACGTGGTTTTAATTTATTTTTTTATGCACTGAATTTAATTTGTGTTTACTGACCATATCCATTAAGGGTTTGCATGAACGGCGTATCCGGCCGTCCTGTGAACTCCTCACGGCGAAAGCACTCGCGTATCATTTTGTAGTCACTCATGACGACCGTTAGCTGGCTGCCTAGGCGGGTCGAGAAGACCGAGCCGTATCTGGTAGCCAGCTCCATGAACCGTGTGTGTTTCTCGTTGCCCATAAAGAGCAAATAGCCGATGACTGGTAGGCCCCAAGGGCCGGGTGGCAGCTTGCGTAACTTTTGATAGTGGCGCAGGAGCCACTGCAGCAGGCTGATTAGTGTTAGCAAGCCGAGGAAGACCAGCAGCAGATGATGTGCGTCCTGCTGCTCCACCTGCAGCTGGCGCAGTACGAACTTTATCAGGTACGAGTCGGCCAACATGTTACCAATGTTTGGAAGTCTTTCCCGATTCTTTTCTGGTGGGCAGAGATTGGAAGATGTGAAGTTTGTCGCTTGCAGTCGTCTAAAATCAGGCTGCATGCAGGACGTTCACAGTTTGCTTTTTGTGTGTGTTTTGTTTTGTTTTTTAATTTAATATATGATGCACTGATGAGCCATTTGCCGTCACTTTTGCATTTACTTGACGCTTAACTTTGCAAAAATTCTTATTTTTGGAAATTTTAATTTGCTTGGAACTAGTGTCTGTGTGAAACTTTTTTACGTTGTATTTGATGACTTGGGTTCTCTGGTTTTTTTGTTTTTAATAACTACCAAAAATTTTAGTTTAACGTTTTATGCATGACGATTTGGAAACAAATAATAAGTAGCAGAGTTATTAAAAAAAATAGTTGCGTGCTCGAGTCGAAAAAGACGGAGATACCCAGAGTCGATTTCACGTCGAGCGTTTATAGTTTTCGACTAATGGCTCGAGCGTATGTCCTTGCCACTTTTATAACAACTCGGACGCCGCTTCGCAGAGCAGCGACGATCGCAAACGAGTGATCGACGGCAATCGCGGCTCCGCCGCTTCAAGCGCGCGTACACTCCCAGAGCCAGAGACACAGCTATGGCCACAGCGACAGCCAAAACCGACGATGATGACGACGACGAAGACCCATTCGACGCCGCTGCGACGTTTCTGAGCTAATCGGTCGGACAGAGCGTGCTGGCAGCGCGCCGCAGTTATGGCTGTGACTCTGACTGTGGCCCACTCTGGGACAGAATCTGATAGTCAAAAGCTGCTGCTGCTTATCGACAACGCTGTCGTCTCTGCCGGTGCTATATTAGGCTCTGTCTCAGTTTGATGCTCTTGTATAAGTCTTGAGCTGATGACGCCGCCCACAGCTGCTGCCGCTAGCCATCATCCGCCCCAATAACCACAAAGCTGGCAGCGCAGCGCCGTCTCATTTGTTTTTCACTCAATTTCGGTGAGATAGTAACATGTTGCCATTGCTAGCGAACATGTTTGAGCGCAAAATGCCGCTCAATACGTCGGCTTTGTTTTGAGTGAATCGTCAGCGCAGCTTGCTCTCTGTTTATGTTTTTCAACGCACACCAAGCTCAAAAGTAACAAAATACGCTATTGGAAATCAGCAGTGGATGGTCGGCACTCAACAGGCGGCATTCGACTATGGGTAGTCGTTGGAGTCGACCGTTTAGCACTCTCTGGCCTCAGTTAGTGCAGGTATATTAGCGCGCCTACCATCGTTATAATAAGATCTGTATACAGCGTTCTCAAGAGCACATACTTATGTAGTTATTTATTAGATAATTGTAATATTCTATAAAGCCCCACTCGCACAAAACAAACTATTCGATCTGAACGGGATTGAACTGCACTCCGCTACGTTGGAACTTTGTAATTTAAATGTAGAATTTAGCATCAGCAGAAGCAGTTGCAAAGTGCAGCAGTACAAAACTCAAAATTCAATGAGATGTTTGCATTTTGGGTCAATTTGCTCAGCATTGATATTGATTTGATATATTAAATATTCAAAACATATTATTTATTTTGCTTTTGACACTCGTCAGGCCGGCCTGATATCTATGCTTAGATCTGGGTCTGACTTTTTAATGACGTCAGACATAATCATGTCTCAATCACATAAAAATGTTATTAGACAACCATAATGAACAAGAAGCTGAACAAAAACAATACAAATATTTTTGTCTATATGCAAAAATATTTCGATTTCAAATGCAAATTAAAATGCATTTGTCATCAATTCTGCAAAAGATTGTGTAGCTTTCGATATCGTTTCGTTGCTTATTGATTTATTCAACTATTTGGCTGTTAACCAACAGCCGAAGATCATGACGGTTTTTATACCCTGAACCCATTAAAAATGGGTAAAAAGGGTATTATGGTTTGGGCAAAAGTATGTAACAGGCATAAGGAAGCCTCTCCGACCATATAAAGTATATATATTCTTGATCAGTATCAACAGCCGAGTCGATGTAGCCATGTCCGTCTGTCCGTCTGTCTGTCTGTCCGTCCGTCTGTATGAACACGCAGATATCAGAGACTATAAGAGCTAGAGACTTCAAATTTGGAACATAAGTTCTCGTAGTCTCGGGACAGTACAAGTTTATTTCATTTTTATCGATAACTCGTCCCGTTCAAAAGTTATCGATCAATTTTGGACCAGTGTTTTATGGCCATAACTTGAAAGTTATATGAGCTAGAGGCCCCAAATTTTGCATGTATAATCTCGAATATCATACATATATTAAAAATATTTCACTTTTTGGTGGTATCCCCCAATCCCCCCAAAAGTTCAAAAAACGCATTTTTGAAGTTATGACCTTGCAGCTGGGTTTAGTCACATATTTTATAGCCAATGTTATGTCCTAAAAATTTCAGAAAGATCGGACAATAAACACAGAATTTATTTGAGATTTTACATTCCATTACATGTATGTATACACACTGATAGATTAGTATGAATGTAAGGACTGGGTTCAGGGTATCTCCTAGTCGGGCACTCCCGACTAGAGCACTCTTACTTGTTTTTTTGTGGGCTTAAGGACAAATTTTGACCGTCAGCACTAAGTTCGACAGGCGTAGACGTAGCTGTACAGACTGATATTTAGACTGAGAAACAGACGGAAGCAGAATCAGACGTCGCTAGTGTCTAAGAAATTTATAATATGAAACATATTTGATAATATTACACCATGCAACATCAAAATGTTTTTTTTTCAGACAACAGGCTTAACTTATAGCTCTTAATAAAATCTATAATAGGTGCTAGAATTAATTTAAGGATATTTTTTGCTTTCAAAAAACCAAACCGCTCTCACGGGACAAATATAGAAGTAGGTTTCATGGCCAACAATTTCAGCGAAACCTGACTCAATATTTCAATGTGACTAATCATAGAATGTTATGTACTGATTTCTATTGAAAATAGTGTTGACTTCACGACCACTACGACCATATAAAGTATAAATATTCATGATCAGTGTCAACAGACGAGTCGGTTTCGCCATGTCCGTGTGTCTGTCTTACCGTCCGTCTGTCTGTCTGTATGAACACGCGGATTTCAGAGACTACAAGAGCTAGAGACTTCATATTTGATATCGATAACTCGTCCCGTTCAAAAGTTATCGACATATTTCGATTTCAGGCTAGGGTTTTTGGGCCATATCTTACAAGTTATAAAAGTTAGAGGCCCCAAATTTGGCATGTATAATCTCGAATAGCATACACATGTAACAAATATTTCACTTTTAGGATACCAACCCCAAAACCCCCCAAAAGTTCAAAAAATTTTGAAGGTATGGCCTTGCAATTTGGTTTGGTAACACATATTATCGACAATTGTTTGCCCCAAAAATTTCAATAAGATCGGACAATAAACACAGAAGTTATTTAAGATTTAACTTTCCATTGTGTGGGGCTCAGCGAAAAAGCAAGCTAACTGCTTAAACCGATTGCACTGCTTGTACTGCTTGTACTGCAGCATGTGTGTGTTTAAATTAGTACGAATGATTGTAAGGACTGGGTTCAGGGTATCTCGTAGTCGGGCACTCCCGACTAGAGCACTCTTACTTGCTTAAGATATTACTTTCCGTTGTGTGGGGCTCAGTGAAAAAGCACGTTAACTGCTTATACTGCTTGCAGTATGTGTGTGTTTGCATGTATACACACTGATAGACTAGTATGAATGAATGGAAGGACTGGGTTCAGGGTATCTCCTAGTCGGGCAATCCCGACCAGAGCACTCCTACTTGTTATACCCTGAACCCATTAAAAATGGGTAAAAAGGGTATTATGGTTTTGTGCAAAAGTATGTAACAGGCATAAGGAAGCATCTCCGACCACATAAAGCATATATTTTCTTGATCAGTATCAACAGCCATGTCCGTCTGTCTGTCCGTCTGACCGTCTGTCCGTCTGTCTGTCCGTCTGTCTGTATGAACACACGGATATCATAGACTACAAGAGCTAGAGACTTCATATTTCGCATATAAGTTCTCGTAGTGCCGGGACAGATCAAGTTTGTTTCATTTCATCGATAACTCATCCCGTTCAAAAGTTATCGATAAATTTTGATTTCAGACTACCGCTTTTGGGACATAACTTCAAAGTTATAAGAGCTAGAAGCCCTTAATTTGGCATGTATAATTTCGAATAGCATACCCATGTAACAAATATTTCACTTTTTGGATATCACCCCCAATCCCACCAAAAGTTCAAAAAACGTATTTTTGAAGGTACGACCGTGCAATTTGGTTTGCACACACACTTTATAGTTAATGATATGCCCTAAAAATTTCAGAGAGATCGGACAATAAACAAAGAAGTTATTTAAGATCTAACTTTCCAATGCGTGGGGCTCTGTGAAAAAGCAAGCAAACTGCTTAAACCGCTTGCACTGCTTGCAGGTGACTGTATGTATGCACACTGATAGCTTAGTATGAATGAATGTAAATACTGGGTTCAGGGTATCCCCTAGTCGGGCACTCCCGACTAGAGCACTCCTACTTGTTATACCCTGAACCCATTAAAAATGGGTAAAAAGGGTATAATGATTTCGTGCAAAAGTATGTATCAGGCATAAGGAAGCATCTCCGACCATATAAAGTATATATATTCTTGATCAGTATCAACAGTCGAGTCGATTTAGCCATGTCCGTCTGTCTGTCCGTCCATCCGTCCGTCCGTCTGTCTGTGTGTATGAACACGCGGATATCAGAGACTACAAGAGCTAGAGACTTCATATTTGGAATACAAGTTCTCGTGATCCCGGGACAGATTAAGTTTATTTCAATTTATCGATAACTCGTCCCGTTTAAATTTTATCGATAAATTTAGATTTCAGACTAGCGTTTTTGGGCCTTAACTTAAAAGTTATAAGAGCTAGTGGCCCCAAATAGGGCATGTATAATCTCGAATAGCATACACATGTAACAAATATATCACTTTTTGGATACCAACACAGAAGTTATTTAAGATTTTACTTTTCATTGGGTGGGGCTCAGTGAAAAAGCAAGCTAACTGCTTAAACCGCACGTACTGCTTGCAGTGTGTGTCTGTATGTATGCACACTATTAGGCAAGTATGAATGGATGTCAGAACTGGGTTCAGGGTATCTCCTAGTCGGGCACTGCCGACTAGAGCATTCATACTTGTTATACCCTGTACCCATTAAAAATGGGTAAAAAGGGTATTATGGAGTTGTGCGAAAGTATGTAACAGGCATAAGGAAGCATCTCCGACCATATAAAGTATATATTCTTGATCAGTATCAACAGCCGAGTCGATCTAGCCATGTCCGTCTGTCTGTCCGTCCGTCTGTCTGTATGAACACGCAGATATCAGAGACTATAAGAGCTAGAGACTTCATATTTTGAATATAAGTTCTCGTAGTCCCAGGACAGATCAAGTTTATTAAAATTTATCGATAACTCGTCCCGTTCAAAAGTTATCGATACATTTCGATTTCAGACCAGCGTTTTTGGGCTATAACTTACAAGTAATTAGAGCTAGAGGCCCCTTATTTGGCGAGCATAATCTCAAATAGCATACACATGTAAAAAATTTTTCGCTTTTTGGATACCACCCCCCAATTTTCCCCAAATTTTAAAAAACGCATTTGTGAAGGTACAACCTTGCAATTTGGTTTGGTCACACGTTTTATAGCCAATGCTATGTCCTTAAAATTTCAGAAAGATCGGACAATAAACACAAGTTTTTTAAGATTTTACTTTCTATTGTGTGGGGCTCGGTGAAAAGCAAGCTAACTGCTTAAACCGCTTGCACTGCTTGAACTGCAGCATGTATGTGTTTAGATTAGTATGCATGATTGTAAGGACTTGGTTCAGGGTATCTCCTAGTCGGGCACTCCCGACTAGAGCACTCTTACTTGTTTTTTTTTTAATTAGTTAAATTCGATTGTTTTGCTACGAAAATAGGATAACACAAAGTGTTTCCAAGAACTTTTAATTGTTCGGTCTCGGTGGACCTTGCCGTGGAAATCACCATATGTATTATTGATCAGTATCAACAGCCAAGTCGAGCAAGCCATGTTCGTCTGTTTGCTGATTGTCAGGCTAACCAGGTTTTGGCGTGTAGCCAAGTTGGAAGCAGCTGTTGAATATTTTCGTTAGAACCTCAATGCATCATTCTGGAAGGGGTTTGAGCAGCATGCGGTCGTATTCAAAGGATTATGTAAATTTCTGTACTGTGTGCTGATCTCAGGAATTGGCACGTCAATCCGACAGGGAATATCCAGAAATCGCTTGGTTACCACTACCACTTACCTGATGCAGCACCTATCAAAAGGCAAAAAAAAGCGCTGTTTAAATGTTCAAGGCAAGGCAAATGCTCTTCACCCTATCATTTTTTAAGCTTTGTCGCATTCTTAAACTAATTGTCAAGAGCTTGCCTTGGAAGCGTCAAGACAATTCCCTTGAAATTAGTAACTGCAATGTTAAGTGTTAATTGGGAAAGGGTCTTTGTGTTGGAGTGGATACATTGGAGGTTTCATAAATTTTCTTAGTTAGCCATTTGACCATTTGGTCTATATCAATTCCACGTTGGGGTCTACATGTTGCTGTAGACAAGAACAATGGACTTCGTGGCCGTAGGTATGTTAAGCAGCAGAAGGTACGTATTATGGTCAGAAGAAAGATATATTTTGTTGACGTCTGCTGGCCAGTATATAGGCTCAACTGAAGAGGTTACTTGCACAGTAATATCAATTTCTCCCTTTCGGATTATCAACTCTAAGTCCCCAACATGAGTGTTTGGCATTTAAGTCGCCGCCAATGAGGTATCTTGGACCCACTAAATGTTGGAACATTTTGGAAGTGAGTCCGTTGCAGGGTGGAAAGTAAGCATCTGCCAACACCAGATCTTCCGTTGTACTTAAAATTTGTATGATTGTGCATTGTACCCATTGCTTCTGACACGAATGAACGAACTTTAGAAGACTTTTCTGGAGTTCTTCCAATACGAAGAAAAACTCATAGCCGTTAATTTTGAAGAAACGAATTTCTGTTGAAATGTCTTAGAGACAAAAATATCTAATCAGTATCAACAGCCGAGTCGATCCAGCCATGTCCGTCTGTCCGCCCGTCCGTCTGTATGAACACGTGGATATCAGAGCCTATAAGAGCTAGAGACTTCATATTTGGAATATTAGTTATTGTAGTCCGGGACAGATCAAGTTTATTTCACTTTATCGATAAATCGTCCCATTCAAAAGTGATAAATTTAGTTTACAGACCACCGTTTTTTGGCTATAACTTAAAAGTTATAAAAGCTTGACGCCCCAATTTTGGCATGTATAGCCTCGAAAAGCATACACATGTAAAAAATATTAAACTTTTTGGATCCCAATCACCAATCCACAAACTTGTCATCCTCAATTTTTGGGCCATGTCCCCTATCGCTACAAATAGTCGCTAAAATCCATATATCAAACTGTTTTAGAGCTAAAATCAGCAAACTGGAAAGGTAGATAATTGTTCAGCTTACTAAACGTTCAACCCACGACCACTAACGCCGTCACCCATACACCAGGAAAAAGGTTATGTTCCACTTGCTTTCTGATCTTCTTACAATGGTATCAGAGTATTACGCAGTCGACTACACCCGACTGCAACGTTCTTACTTTTTGTTACTGAGTCAGTCTTGTTTGCAAGTGGAAGTGGAATGCACGTGAATTTTCTAGAACCAGTACTGCTCGTACTAATACATATATGTTTAGTTTTGAATGCTAAATATGTTTTCGGAAATAAGCTTAAAAAAAGCTTAGCTTACATTACTATATAACTGTTGGTCTTCTAAATACACAGTGTTATTGTTGCTTCGCAGAACTTTTCGTTGTACGCTGTTATTTATGCTTCGCGGAAGGTATGAAAGTACGTATCGTGTATAAAATCTTATGCATGTCTTTATACCCTGACCCATTAAAAATGGGTAAAAAGGGTATAATGAAGTTGTGAAAAAATATGTAACAAGCATAAGGAAGCTTCTCCTACCATATAAATTATATACATTCTTGATCAGTATCAACAGTCGAGTCGATGTAGCCATGTCAGTCTGTCTGCTCGTCCGTCCGTCTGTATGAACGGATATAAGAGACTACAAGAGCTAGACACTTCATATTTGGAATATTAGATCTCGTATATATAGTCTCGTGTATATAATCTCGAATAACATACACATGTAATAAATATTTCACTTTGTGTATACCACCGCCCCATTCCACCAAAAGCTCAAAATACTAATTTTTGAAGGTATGGCCTTGCAATTGGGCTTGATCGCCCATTTTATAGCTTATTTTATGTCCTACAAATTTCACAAACATAGGACAATGTAGGAATGTAGGGATTGGGTTCACGGAACATTTGATTAATAAGTCGCGATAGTTCAAAAACTGAGGGTCTAGATACCATATATAAAGATAGACAGACGGACATGTCTAGATCAATTTGTTTTGTCATCCTAAGCATACTGGAGGTAACATTTGGGGGTCTCCGACGCTTCCATCTATGCATTATACACTTCAGCATAAAGTAAATAAACTATTTTCTTCAAAAAGATTAAAACAAGTAAGAGTGCTCATGTCGGGAGTGCCCGACTAGGATATACCCTGAGCCCAGTCCTTACATTTTACGTATTTTTAATGGGTTCAGGGTATAAAAACTGAAATTTCCTACAGTTTTGGAGTTATAGTTATCATACAAAGGTAAATAACTGGTCACCCCCTTTCAGATCGGTAGACAATTTTCTGCCATGCCAACGGCCACCCTTCGTGCCTTCGTGCAATCGATATCTTCCACAGTTCTTAAGTTAGAGTCACCTAACGTGAAACGTATGTTACTGTTAAGCTGATAGTACAAGCTACGGCCACACCCACTTAAGTTCCCGGCCGATAACATTCTAAGTTGCTTTTGTACTCAAATGTTCTTCATGCTGTCCGTTTGTCCGAATGAACGCAACTTTAATTTACGCTATTGAAGATAGAGACTTGAAACTTGGACTATTATAGTTGTTGTTATTTGCTTTATAGTGTTAAGACGTTTTTGCCTTGCCTACTGGGAGGCAGCGAAAACGATGTCGATACACCTCAAATCTCAAATCAAAAATACTTAAATATTCCACAATTTCCATATATCTCCCACAGTCTTAAAGCTAGAGCTACCATTTTTTGAATATATTTGATCCCGCATTGATCCCAGAATATAGGCCAGAGCTAGATCCACAAAAAATTGGGAAAAACACCTGACTTTGGTGAATTCGGTCTTATAACCAATTTTGCTGCCTAGCAAGTTTCATTCCCATCGGAAAGTAAAGAAATAAAACATTTAATGTTAAAGTTTCTATAGTGTGGGGCTCAGCAAATAATAAGAAGCATATTAGTTGCCTAAGATGCGCAGCTTACTGCGTTTTTTGTTTGTGAATGAGTGTGCTTTTGCCTATATATGCAGATAAGTAACTATAACTGAAGGTTAAGGCTCAGTGGAGGGTATATCCTAGTCGGGTACTTCTGGCTAGGGCACTCACATTTGGTAAAAAAATAGTAAATAATTAGCATTGGAATCAGCGATCTCTCTTGCGTCGCCCTATCGCCGAATTCAGCTAGAGGCCTACCTGCAGTTACCCAAGAAACCTTTGCGACATTCCCGATCCTGTTTCTAGTCAGAGTCCAGGCTATTCGAGACTTAACAAGTAAGAGTGCTCTAGTCGGGAGTGCCCGACTACGAAATAGCCTGAACCCAGTCCTTACAATCATTAATACTAATCTAAGCACACACATGATGCAGTACAAGCAGCACAAGCAGTGCAAGCGGTTTAAGCAGTTAGCTTGCTTTTTCGCTGAGCCCCACACAATGGAAAGTTAAATCTTAAATAACTTCTGTGTTTATTGTCCGATCTTATTGAAATTTTGGGGCATACAATTGTCAATAACATGTATGACCGAAACAAAATGCAGGGTCGTACCTTCAAAAATGCGTTTTTTCAACTTTTAGGGGGATTGGGGGGGTGGTATCCAAAAAATGAAATATTTATTACATGTGTATGCTATTCGAAATTATACATGCCTCTAGCTCTTATAACTTTTAAGCTACCAAAAACGCTACTCTGAAATCGAAATTTATCGATAACTTTTGAACGGGATGAGTTATCGATAAAATGAAATAAACTTGATCTGTCCCGGGACTACGATATTCCAAATATGAGGTCTCTACCTCTTATAGTCTCTGATATCCGCGTGTTCATACAGACCGACAGACGGACAGACGGACGGACAGACAGACGGACGGGCATGGCTAGATCGACTCGGCTGTTGATACTGATCAAGAATATATATACTTTATATGGTCGGAGATGCTTCCTTATGCCTGTTACATACTTTTGCACAAACCCATTATACCCTTTTACCCATTTTCAATGGGTTCAGGGTATAAAAACAAGTGGGAAAAGATTAACTTCGTCGTGCCGAAGATATTATACTCTTTTCGAACCTTTAATCAATTTTCACACTGCCAACTGCACCACTGAAATCTCAATAGTAGTAAAAAATCGTTTTATCGCGTGGCATTTATTTTTTTGCTCTAAGAATTGGTATCATATGAATTTTCTATTTAAGATAAATTTGAAAAAAAATAATTAGAAAAAAAATAAAAAGCAATAAGCCGTGGCTGGGATTTGAACCGAGTTCTCCCGTTTGTCAGTGCTGCACTCTAATACCTACGCCACCAAGCAGTTTTGAAATGCGCTGACAAACTCAATTAAACTGATCGCTTTCTTCGCGTTGTATAGTTTTTGTTGTAAGGCATTGGAAGCAAATTTTATTACAGTTATTTTATATTTGAAAAGCAGAATAAGAAACAAGTGAGAACGTTGCAGTCGGGCGGAGCCGACTGCGTAATACTCTGATACCATTTTAAGAACAGCTGAAAGCAAGTGAACAGAACATTTTTGCTGGTGTTTGGGTGACCCGAAATCGGCCTTCCAAGTTTTTGGGGACTGGAGGGGCGTGGTCGATCTTAAGAGGGGGTGACCAGAAGTCTATTTTCCAAATTTTGTGATTTTAGCTTTAAAACTGTGGAAGATATACATTTTCGCGATTTTTGGGGGCGGGAGGGGGCGTGGCCCCAAATTTTTTCCGATCTTTAGAGGGGGTGACAAGAAGTCTATCTTCCAATTTTGGTGACTCTAGCTCTAAAACTGTGGAAGATATAAACTTTCGCGATTTTTGGGGGCGGGAGGAGGCGTGGCCCCAAAAATTTTTTCCGATCTTTAGAGAGCGTGACAAGAAATCTATCTTATAAATTTGGTGACTCTAGCTCTAAAACTGTGGATGATATACATTTTCGCGATTTTTGGGGGCGGGAGGGGGCGTGGCCCCAAATTTTTTTGACGATCTTTGGGGGGGCTGACAATAAGTCTATCCTCCAATTTTGGTGACTCAAGCTCTAAAACCGTCGAAGATATACATTTTCGCGATTTTTGGGGGCGGGCGGGGGCGTGGCCCCAAAATTTTTGTCCGATCTTTAGAGGACTTGGCCAGAAGTCTACCCTCAAAGTTTGGTGGCCCTAGCTCTTAAAATGTGCGAGATATAGGCTTCCGTGTTTCGTGGGGGCGGGGTGGCTGGGGGGCGTTCTAGTGGGCGTGGCCGGAAAATCCAGGACGCAATCTTTTGGGCTGGTCAGCCCTAGTCTAAATTCCAAATTTTGGGACTCTAGCTTCAAAATTGCGGGAAATATACACGTGTTATCGAATTGTGCATTCATGTATATCGATTTTCGCGATTACGGGGGCGGGAGTGGGCGTGGTCGAAATTTTGTTTCTGTAATCTGTAGAGGACGTCACCAGTAATATATATTCCAAATATGGTGACTTTAGCTCTAAAACTGCGGGAGATATAAGCATTTCAAATTAATTTTGGAGGGGGGGCTGGTGGGCGTAATAATGGGCGTGGCCGATTAACCTAGGATCCAATTTTTTTGGGAGGTCACCAGCAATATACCTACCAAATTTGATTACTCTAGCTTCAAAATTGTGGGAGTTATTCACGTTTAATCGATTTGTGATTTGAGGTGTATCGACATGTTATCGATTTGCCAGCCTCCCAGTGGGCGTGGCATGAATTTGGAATAAACTTGATCTGAAGCAGATAGCTATAATCATAACGCAAAAGATTTCAAGAGTCTATCTAATATCGTTTCGGAAATACGCGCGTTCATCCAGACAGACAGACGGACGGACGGACAGACGGACAGACGGACGGCCTGACGGACATTCGACAAAACCAATATACTATGAGTACCTTCGGTATCAGAGTATAAAAATTAAAATAATTATTGGTCGCCGCTAGGAATCGAACTAGCACCTTTCGTTTGTCAGCGCCACTTTACCCCTTACGTCCCAAGCAGTTTTGACGATCGATGACAAAATCGCTTGAAGCGCAGACTGTCAAATGCTTACTTGTTTTGCTTTTTACTGCTTATACCAAACAGTTTTAAGAACCTCTGACAAACTTGATCATACTGTTTGTTTGTTTTTTCGCGTGGCATTGTTATACTCTGATACCGAAGGTACTCATAGTATATTGGTTTTGTCGGATGTCCGTCAGGCCGTCCGTCTGGCCGTCTGTCCGTCTGTCTGTCTGGATGAACGCACGTATTTCCGAAACGATATTAGATAGACTCTTGAAATCTTTTGTGTTATGATTATAGCTATCTGCTTTAGATCAAGTTTGTTTCAAATTTATGCCACGCCCACTGGGAGGCTGGCAAATCGATAACATGTCGATACACCTCAAATCACAAATCGATTAAACGTGAATATCTATCACAATTTTGAAGCTAAAGTAATCAAATATGGTAGGTTTATTGCTGGTGACCTCCCGAAAAATTTGATAATAGGTTTATCGGCCACGCCCATTATAACGCCCACCAGCTCCCCCTCCATAATTAATTTGAAATGCTTCTATCTCCCGCAGTTTAATAGCTAAAGTCACCATATTTGGGATATATATTACCGGTGACGTCATCTAAAGATCACAGAAAAAAATTCCAACCACGCCCACTTCCGCCCTCGTAATCGCGAAAATCGATATACATGAGAGCACAATTCGATAACACGTGTATATTTCCTGCAACTTTGAAGCTAGAGTCCCCAAATTTGGAACATAGACTAGGGCTGACCAGCCCAAAAGATTGCGTCCTGGATGTTCCGGCCACGCCCATTAGAACGCCCCCCAGCCAGCCCGCCCCCACGAAACACGGAAGCCTATATCTTGCACAGTTTAAGAGCTAGAGACACCAAACTTTGAGAGTAGACTTCTGGCCAAGTCATCTAAAGATCGGCCAAAAAGTTGGGGGTCACGCCCCCTCCCGCCCCCAAAAATCGCGAAAATTTATATTTTCCACAGTTTTAGAGCTAGAGTCACCAAAATTGTGAGATAGACTTCTGGTCACCCCTTTTTAAGATCGACCACGCCCCCTCCCGTCCCAAAAAACCGATTTCTGGTCACCCATACAAAAATGTTCTGTTCACTTCCTTTCAGCTGTTCTTAAAATGGTATCAGAGTATTACGAAATCGGCTCCGCCCGACTGCAACGTTCTCACTTGTTTTTGTTCTAAGACATTGGTAGCAAATGAATTTGATTAAATTTATTTTATATTTGAAAAGCAGAATACGAAAAAATTAAAATAATAATGGGCTTGGAATTGAACCTGCACGTTTCGTTTGCCAGGGCGCCACTTTATCCCTTACGTCATAAGCAGTTTTAATATTCAATGATAAACTCCCTTGAAGAGCAGACTATGTGTGTGGCGTTCTGGTGGGCGTGGTCTGAAATCAAGGACGCAATCTTTTGTGCTGGTCAGCCCTAGGCTAAACTCATAATTTTGTGAATCCAGCTTCAAATTGCGGTATTTTTGTCGCGTGTTATCGAAATGTGCTCTCATGTATATCCATTTTCGCGATTACGGGAACGGGATTGGGCGTGCTCAAAATTTGTTTTCTGTAATCTGTAGAGGACGTCACCAGTAATTTATATTCCAAATATGGTGAATTTACCTCTATAACTGCGAGAGATATAAGCATTTCCAATTAATTTTGGAGGGGGATAGTGGGCGTACTAGTGGGCATGGCCAATAAACCTAGAATCCAATTTTTTGGGGAGGTGATTTGAGGTATTTTGACATGCTATCGATTTGCCAGGCTCCCAGTGGGCGTGGCATAAATTTGGAACAAACTTGATTGAAGCAGATAGCTACGATATAACACCAAATATTTCAAGTCTCTATCTTACATAGTTTCGGAAATACGTGGAAAATACGTGGGTTCATCCAGACAGACAGCCGGAGTACCTCCGTTATCAGAGTATAAAATCACATGCACAGATTTACAGCGAAAGCAGTGAAAGAGAGAGAGAGAGAGAAGTTTCCAGGCCCAACCCCAAAACCAAAACTGAGCTTAAACCTGAATCCGAATCATGGATGTCTGACATGTGTCAATTCAGAAATATGCCGGCAGTGGCAGTATTGCACACAGTGTTAGTTCCACAGCTAAAGACAATGCGCAACAGAAGAACCCTTGTTATCTGTGAAAACTAACTAATGCATGTATAACATAACAAATTTTTTTTTTTTTTTAATTTTTTTTAATTTTTTTTTTTTTTTATTATTTAAAATCTGTCTATAAAGACAATTATTAAATGTTCTGGTGTTCCTTGACATTAAACTGTTTTATGAGACTGTATGTGATGGTATGGATAAAAATTAGCCTGGGTCTCTGAAAGGAAGGTCTAGAGGGTGGAATCGTTTAAGACGTCTTGTTGTTTGGGTGTTGTCCAGCAGATTTATGGCCTGGTTATTCGTGTGGTCTGACAACCTTTCTATATATTTTTGGCTGAATCGCTTTATTTCGTCCACCACCCAAGGAATCTTGAGCTCCCTGTGTAGCTCTTTGTTGGTAGTTAAAAAGTGAGCTTGAGCCGCTATCCTAAGGGTCTTGCTTTGGAAGCTTTGAATAGTTTTTATATTGGAAGTGGAAGCCGTTCCCCACAGCTGGATGCAGTAGGTCCATACAGGTTTAAGTATGGCCTTATATAGTACTACCTTATTTCTAGTTTTAAGATTGGAATGGCGACCAATAAGCCAGTACATTTGGCGTAACTTTATGTTGAGCTGCTGTTTTTTTAATAGGATGTGGGGTCGCCAGGTGAGTCGCCTATCCAGGGTTAAGCCAAGGTACTTTACTGTCTCACAGTATGGAATTGCTGCGTTGTAAAGGGTGACTGCCGGGCAGTTTCCTCTTCTTTTTGTAAACGTAGTGTGGGAGGATTTCTCCGTATCTTTAAAAATGCGTTTTTTGAACTTTTGGGGGGTTTGCGGGGTGGTACCCAAAAAGTGAAATATTTGTTACATGTGTATGCTATTCGAGATTATACATGCCAAATTTGGGGCCCCTAGCTCTTATAACTTTGAAGTTATGTCCCAAATACGCTAGTCTGAAATCGAAATTTATCGATAACTTTTAAACGGTACAAGTTATCGATAAAATTAAATAATCTTGATCTGTCCCGGGATTAGGAGAAATATTATTCCAAATATGAAGTCTCTAGCTTTTGTAGTCTCTGATATCCGTGTGTTCATACAGACAGACTGACGGACAGACGGACGGACAGACGGACAGACAGACGGACATGGCTAAATCGACTCGGCTGTTGATACTGATCAATAATATATTTACTTTATATGGTCGGAGATGCTTCCTTATGCCTGTTACATACATTTGCACAAAACCATAATACCCTTTTTACCCATTTTTATTGGGTTCAGGGTATAAACAGGAAGTGGGGGGCTGGGAGATTCTTTTTTAGTTTATAAAGTAAACCAGTGTGCCATACTTTGTCAAAAGCCTGTTTTACATCAAGAAAGACTGTGGTACAATACTGCTTGTTTCCTTGAGCTTCTAAAATTTTGTCCAAAAGCCTATGGCACCATGACCGCGTCTAAAGCCGAATTGGTGATCAGGGATTAAGCGAATGTCCTCCATAACTGGCAGTAATGTATTCAAAAATACTCTTTCGAGTATTTTGGAGAGGACTGCCAATTAACAATTATGAAGCTAGCTGATTTTCCGGCTTACCAGGTTTTGGAATCAGTATAGCCTCAGCACATGTCCATTGCGAAGGAAAATGACCAAGCTGGAAGCAGCGGATCAAAATTTGGTTAGAATACATCTTTCTGGTAGGGCTTTTACGGCAGGAGCACATATACTGTCGTAGCCAGGGGATTTGTTACTTTTTAGGAGGGCAATTCCATTCAACACTTCCTGTGTGCTTATCTCAGGAATAGGCAGGTCCATCTGACAGGGGATGTCCAGAAATTGTTTGGTTGCAAATACTTCCCTGGTGCTGCACTTATCAAAAGGTGAAAAAGCGCTGTATAAATGTTCCGCGAAGGCAATCGTTTTTTCCTTTTCGGAGCGACAACAAGTCCCAGAAAGATTTAAAACAGGGGCTAGTCTTTTCGATGGTCTTTTCATAAACTTCGTCGCTTTCCAAAGGTTGTGATAAGGATCACCTGGTTCAGCTTCCTCCAAGTAGGTATCTAGAGCTTGCTTTCGAAGCGTCAAGAGAGTTTCTTTTAAGTTTTTAACGGCCCTGTTCAGCGCAGCTTTATCCCTCGGGTTCCTGCTTGTGTGCCAGACCCTCCTTAGACATCGTTTGTCTGCCACTTGTTGGGTTACTTCGTGCGACCACAGATGTATATCTCTCTTTGAGGTGTTAGTAGAAGGTCTTTGTGCGGGAGTGGCTACACTGGCAGCCTCGTGAATTTTTCCAGTTAGCCATTCGACCACTTCATCTATATCCAGGCCAGAATTTAATTCCACGTTAGGGTCAACATGTTGCTGTAACCAAGAACGGTACAGGCTAATGTTGGTGTTCTTACGAAATATACTCCTCCGCATGGACTTTGTGGCCGTTGGTATGTTGAGCAGCAGGAGGTCAGCACTATGGTCAGAAGAAAGACCTAGGCAGCTTTTAGGCTCTACCTTACTTGGGTCTATGTTCTTAGAGATAGCAAAGTCCAACAAATCAGGAAGTTTGTTTATGTCTGTAGGCCAGTATGTGGGTTCACCTGAGGAGTGTCAGTCAAGGTTATTTGAGCGAACACAGTGATATAAATTTTTCCCCTTAGGATTATCTACTCTTGATCCCCACCATGAGTGTTTGGCATTGAAGTCGCCACCAATGAGGTATCTTGGACCCAGGCTATCAAATATTTGTTGAAACATCGAGGACGTGACTCTGTTACAAGGTGGAATGTAAGCAGCTGCCAATACCAGATCTCCCGTAGGACATAACATTTTTATGCTGGCGCATTGTACCCATTGCTCCTGTAAAGATGAAAGCTCTACGAACTTAAGGCCACTTTTCACAAGCACAGCTGCACCTCCTCGAGCCCATCCACTTGGATGGTTAGCGTAAAAAAGCTCAAAGCCATTAATTTTGAAGTAGGAGTTTTTGTCAAAATGTGTTTCAGAGACAAAAAGAACATCAATGTGGTTAGTTTTTATGCATTGCTCAACTTCAGACCTGCTTTTAGTCAGGCCGTTAGCATTCCATAGGGTAATACGCAGACTTACTTGCATACTTTGTTAATGAGGGTGGTGAGGGAACTAAGAACATTAGTAATAACTGAAAACTGAGCAATCATTTGCTCGATCATGGTTTCTAAGCGTTTAAACATGGATATTGGTAGACTTTCCTTAGGTTCTTCTGGCTTAACGTTAGTAAGGGTTTGCTGACTGCCTAAGACGCTTGCATTGCTATGGTTTTCGTTAACTTTTGTGTAGGAACCTTGTTGAGAAGGTTCGACACTTGGTTTGGCTTTGGGGCCATACTGACTCTTGGCCTTTTGGTATACTTTGCAGCCCTTATAAGATGCGGCGTGGTTTCCGTCACAAAGTGCACATTTTGCGGGGTCTTTCCTGGCCTTCGTAAATTCTAAGCTGTTATGATTTTCACCGCTCTTAACGCACTTGTATGGTAGGCGGCAGTAACGTTTTGTGTGACCAAAGGCCTGGCAGCGGTAGCACTGGATAATGTCATCAAATTTTATTGGTGGCTCAACGCTGACAATTGACCTACAAAGGCGCTTGATTGAAAATTGACATTGGAGTTTTTGACGACTTGCTCACTGCGTTCTTGATGTCCCTAGTTGTATGTCCGTATTCAAGTAGGGCTTCAGAAATGTCTTTGGTATGGGTTGAGAAATGTAGTCCTTTGATAACAATTCGGTAAGCTCTCTCCTCCTTAGGCTGGAAGGTACGATATCGCGTGTTATGTTGATCTAAGTGAGCTTTCAATTTGTCAAAAGATTCCCTATCTCCTAACATAATTCTCACCAGGCCGTCTCGCCCTGCCTTATAATCAAAAATTTTGTCCTTACCAATGACGTTAACTTCATCAATGATCAATTTATTTATATCCGTGACATCAGGAACAAAAATTGGGGGCGGTTTGAAGCTTGCAGGGCTTGCTGTGGTTTCTTGTTCAACAGTATCATCCGTATCTTTAATATCGTCATCTAATGGGTCTGCCAACAAAGCAAAGCGATTTTCATTGATCTTGGGAGATGGACGAGAGCTGGCAATGGTTCTTGTACGAAAAGGAACAGCTGGCTCGCGCTTCACTTCCCCTTTCTCAGAAAGGTCAGATTTGTCATCATTGTCACTAGAGCTATAGCAAACATCACTGCTGTTCTGAATCCTAACCAACTTGCTTGTAGTTGCACCTTTCAGTATGATGTTGCCTTTTTTGCATGGAGAAGCCGTTTGCCAATCCAATATGGGATGTGATTTCATACCGTCGCTGTCGTCACACATGGAGATAGCAACTGATTATCAACAATTTACAATGCCAACGGAGCACCAGAACTTTCTGGAGCCCCGCACACAAGTATCTTACACGTTTTCAAAAGAAAAACAAAAAGATTACAAACTTTTCAAAATTTCAAAACGTAAAAAAAAAAATCGGGTTGTTTACAAAATAATAAAATTTTTGAACAGAGCACGAGCTGAACAGTACGACAGAACGAACTACATAACAAATATATATTTGAATATTGTACTATTGTCATACATACAAACAAATATTTCTATATTAGTGAATTTTAATTAATGCACAAGTTATCTCCTACACGCTCCACGGAACTGTTCAGCCATCGTCCAAACTGTTTCCCCGATTAGAGAACAGCGAACAAAATTCGTTTATTAATCCCATAGATGATTAAATTCTTATACTCTGTTGCCGAAAGTATTGATAGTATATTGGTTTTGTCCAACATCCGTCATGCTGTCTGTCTCTCTGTATGTTGTTTATTTTTTTTTGTTCTAAGAATTGATATCATATGAATTTAAATTTTTCTATTGAAATATTAAATTCCAGTTTTTTTTATATTTGAAAAACATAATTAGAAGATTTTAACCTCGACCTCGCATTTGTCAGCGCAGCAATTTACCACTTACACCACCAAACCATTTTGAAAAGTGCTGACAAACTCCATTATACTGAGCGTTTTTTCGCGTGACATTGTTTATACCCTGAACCCATTAAAAATGGGTAAAAAGGGTTTTATGGTTTTGTGCAAAAGTATGTAACAGGCATGACGAAGCATTTTCGACTATATAAAGTATAGATATTCTTGATCAGTATCAACAGCCGAGTCCATCTAGCCATGTCCGTCTGTCTGTCTGTCCGTCCGTCTGTCTGTCTGTATGAACACGCGGAAATCAGAGACTTTAAGAGCAAGAGACTTCATATTTGGAATATAAGTTCTCATAGTCCTGGGCCAGTATAAGTTCGTCTCATTTTATCGATAACTCGTCCCGTTTTAAAGTTATCGATCAATTTAAATTTCAGATCAGTGTTTTTTGGCCATAACTTGAAAGTTATAAGAGCTACAAGCCCCAAATTTGGTATGTATAATCTCGAATATCATACACATATTACAAATATTTCACTTTTTGGATACCACCCCCCAATTTCCCCCAAATTTTAAAAACGTGGCTTTCGACGTGAAAGCACCCCACACTAAAATAGAGCCACTACCAAAATTTCGTTTGGAAAAGTTAATCTGATCCATTCGCAAATCTCTCCAATAAAATCCGGAGCCATCAGGACCATCAAGATTTCACTTCTTTTCGTCGGAAAAAAGAATCTGTAAAAGAATAATTGTAAATCAGATAAATTGTATGACCAGATTTATGACTTACTGTGTTCCAGTCAGTAGAGACATCTTCCGCTAATTTAAGCCGCACCTGCTTGTGCCGTGGCTTACTACGCTGTAGGGTGCTCCAAATCGTGGTTTTTGACACTTTATTGTCGACATACGCGGCTAAGCTGAATTAACTTGTGGATGAGTTCGAATTTTTACCAATAATCGCACAGAAAGCGCAAGTTTTCTACCAGTTGGCTTCAAAACACCGTAATTACCAGAATTCTGTAAGAAAATTCTCGAAATTAGAGATAATGATAGGCCAGATTCATTGTAGGCCAAAAATTTTTCAACGCTCTTCATTCTACCATATTGTACCTAGTGGCATATTTGTTAGAAATTTTAAAATATTTAATTAAACATCAAATAGAATCGCACTCATTACATTTTAGCCCACTAAGACAAACTTTTGACAACTGTCTTATCATTATGAAACAGCGAAAATTGAAGAAAACAGAACATGGCATGCAAAAATATAACGGTTCTTTGGAGTACATTAGAGCTGGCGCCAATAACGTTTCTTCATAGTAGAAAATTAATAACATATCGTATATTTCCAAGAAATCGCTTCGATTAATTTTTGTGGAAGCTAAACTTTTAAATTTTTAAATGTCTTATAAATATAAAACGCACCTTATTTTTGTTCATATCCTATATTTAAACAAGGAAGGGATGTTTACTTTGTGTATTAGCAGCTGGTGTTTCCCGACAAGTGTATAAAAATGGCAATAAATACAGAGTTTTCATGTAAGCATAAAATATATTAATATGTAAGTAAACAAGTAAGAGTGCTCTAGTCGGGAGTGACCGACTAGGAGATACCCTGAACCCAGTCCTTACATTAATTTATACTTACCTATCATATATTTACGAACATTCATATACTGAAAGCAGCGCAAGGAGTTTAAGAAGTTAGTTTGCTTCTTTGATCAAGCAGTTGGCATGCTTTTTTAATGAGCCCCACACTATGGAATGTTAAATCGTAAGCCCTTTCTGTGTTTATTGTCCGATCTTATTTAAAATTTTTTTGGGCATAAAATTGGCAATAAAATTTGGGATCAAACCAAATTGCAAGGTCATACCTTCAAAAATATGTTTATTGAACTTTTGGTAGGTTTGGAGGGTGGTATCCAAAAAGTGAAATATTTGTTACATGTGTATACTATTCGAGATTTTACATGGCAATTTTGGGGCCTCTAGCTCTTATAACTTACTGTTTATTGATGCATATATACAAAGGGACTTTCAATCAATTTTAAAAATTGGATTCAAATTTAAATAAAATGTTTATCAATGATTAGTCTTACAAAATTAAATGCAATTGCTCAAATTCAGTTGGAGCTCAAAATAAAATTAAGATTAAGATATTTACTAAAGAATTTGAGTAATGTTATATGCAATGTATCCTAAGATAATTGTAATATGTTCATACCACAGTAATTAAACTGATTGGCTCCTTTTGGGGTCCTAATTGTACGAGTACCATATTCTAAGGAGCAGAACGAACCTCTTGATAACTATGGAAATATGAAGCCGTAACGAGTGGCGGCTACTGAATTTGCGTCGTCACGACATCGATTTTTCAGTTCCGGTTCTAATTAATGACCTTTGAAGGCTAAACGGATAGAGTACAAAATATTAAAAGCAACATGGCAGCCGAGGAAGAAAGACAGAGGGATAGTATTTGGCTAAAAGTAAGTATTTAGAAATTGATTATCGGATGTCTAGATTTATTTTTGATATCATCATAAATTTAAAATTATTCCATTCCACCCTCGTGCCCGGCTAGGTCCGAATCATGGCCAAATCGATCCTCAGACCGAGGCCAGGTTAAGCGCACAGTCCGTTGCTATCTCTGTGTCTTCGGAGTTGTCACGTGCGTCGATATAAAAGGTATAAGAGCTAAAGATTCCAAATTTTGTATGTATAGCATACACATACACTTGTTATATTTTTTCGAAGAAAATAGTATATTAAGTTTGTGCTGAAGTATGTAACGCGTCGGAGACCCCAAAAGTAACCTGCAGTATGCTTAGAATGACAAGACAAACTGATCTGGCCATGTCCGTCTGTCTGTCTGTATGTATGTATGGATCCTAGTCACTCAGCTTTTGAACTATCGCTATGAAACTTTGCACATAGACTTATTATTCAAAGGGACAAAATATTGGTCTGAACCGGCCGGATCGGAACATTATTTCTCATAGCTGCCATAAAACTGCAAATTGGATTTGGCCATATATCCCATGTTTTCAAAGTTATCGTCTTCATTTTTCTTGTACACATGAACATCCACATAATTCATCAATGTTTAAAATTGCAAAACAATTGATTCAAAAAGACATGCGTCATTAAATATTTTGAAAGAACAGCTGTGTTTGAAAAATAAAGCCAAGTCAAAGTTAGTTGTGAACAGACTGCTCGGTAAGCCTATTACATACATTTGCACAACTCCATTATACCCTTTTTAACAATTTTTTAAGGGTTCAGGGTACAAAAGGAAGTCAATAAAACTTGATATCAATCTGAGTTATAATAAAAATAAAACGTTGAATGTAATTCAACCAAAACTACGTTGCGCAAAAAACTCCAAACTTTTTTCTACCTAAAAAATACTTTTGGACCGAATGCCGTACTAAGTTTACATTTTAAATTGTGTAAAAATTAAATGTCGTTCGTCAAAAAATGTTTGGCTTGTTAACTCGCCACTACATTGTTACCTCGATGTTTCTCTAACCTGAACATAGTATAAATTTGTGAAATGCGAAAATTAATTATGTGCAAAAGTATGTGAGCATAACCATAATAAAACACCTCCGACACCATAAACTACATATTTCTGCTAAGTATCAACAGCCGAGCTGATCTAGCCATGTCCGTCTGTCTGTCCGTCCGTCCGTCTGTCTGCGTGTATGTAGGAGCAGTCGGATATAAGAGACTTTAAGAGTTAGAGACTTCATATTTGGAACATAAATTCTCGCGTTCTCCTTTCAGATCAAGTTTCGTTAAACCGATACTTAGTCACGCTCAAGAGCTATCAATAAATTTCGCTTTCAGATTAGCGTTTTCTGGCCTAACTCAAAAGTAGTAAGAGCTAGAGGTACCAATTTGTGTAATGCGTAATCCCAAATAGCACACAGATGAAAGCAATTTCAGACATTTTGGATGGGGCAGTAGCCTAACCGAAAAGTATAAGCATAATGAACACCATTAAGATTGCTAATATTTTGATATTATCTCTTTTCCATAACACTCCTGAGATAAAGAAAAGCATTGGAGTTTTTTTCACAAGTTTCGTACTGCATTTTTTTTTGCTATTTGACCAATACAAATGGGGGGAACAGGCATAAGAAAGCATCTCCGACCATGTAAAGTATATATTCTTGATCTTACATGTGTATGCTATTCGAGATTATACATGCCAAATTTGGGGCCTGTAGCTCTTATAACTTATAACTTATAACTTTTGAACGGTACGAGTTATCAATAAAATGAAATAAACTTGTACTGTCCCGGGACTACGATAACTTATATTCCAAATATGAAGTCTCTAGCTCTTGTAGTCTCTGATATCCGCGTGTTCATACACACAGACAGACGGACGAACGGATGGACGGACAGACAGACGGACATGGCTAGATCGACTCGGCTGTTGAAACTAATCAAGAATATATATACTTTATATGGTCGGAGATGATTCCTTATGCCTGTTACATACTTTTGCACAAAACCATAATACCCTTTTTACCGATTTTTAATGGGTTCAGGGTATAAAAAACCTTGATGCAAAATGTATTATCTGAAATATTAACAAAATTCAGGTGTCTTATGCCATATAAAATGTGAAGAGCCCAAAGGCGTGTGAAATGTTGGGATTTCACTGAATCCGACGGGAATTAAAGCTACGGAATGCTTAGCATTATGTAATAGGAGTTAGAGCTGCTGGGCAGCGAACGCCATTGAAATCCTGTATTGTAAATATGCGAATAATGTGCTAGTGACACCAATGCTCGAGTTTTCAATTTCAATTGTACACTTGAACATCCTTTTAACTTATCAATGGGTAAAATTGCAAAACGATGTCATAAATAGCGAAGATATGCGTCATTAAATATATTGAAAACAAGTGGGGAAGGATTATCTTCGGCGTGCCGAAGATCTTATACTCTTTTCGAACCTATAGGCAATTTTCACTCTGCCAATTGCAGCACTGAAATTTCATAAGCTGTACAAAATCGTTTTGTCGCGTAACATTTTTTTTTTGTTCTAAGAATATTTAATTTATTGCCAGTTGTATATCAGCTATAAGATATAGTGATCCGATCCGGCCGGCTCCAACCAATGTGATGTATTTTTGAATAATAAGTATCTGTGCAAAGTTGTATTGCGATAGCTTTAAGAACATGGGATATATGGCCAAAACCGACTTCGAGTTGTATGGCAGCTATAAGATATAGTGGTCCGATCCGGCCGGCTCCGACCAATGTGCTGTCCCCTGGAATAATAAGTGTATGTGCAAAGTTTTATCGCGATAGCTCAAAAACTGAGGGACTAGTTTGCATACATACAGACAGACAGACAGACAGACAGACAGACGGACATGGCTAGATCAATTTGTATTGTCATTCTAAGCATACTGGCAGTAACTTTTGGGGGTCTCCGACGCTTCCTTCTATGCGTTACAAACTTCAGGACAAACTTAATATACTATTTTCTTCGAAAAAGAGTATAAAACAAGAATGGATGATTCGAGGCGTTTACTTGGTGGGGGAAAAGATAGCTCCAAAGAAAAACAGTATAAAGTTAATCAGAGTCCGTTTAAAAAAAACGATCAACAAAAAAAAAGTAGAGAAGGGAAATATTCTACTTCCAATATAAAATATGAACGAATGAAATAAATATGATTGTTAAATATAGTTAATTATTACAAGTGGAGAAGGATTATCTTCGGCGTGCCGAAGATTAAATACTCTTTTCGAACCTTAATGCAATTTTTACTATTTTTCCGTGACTGCTTATTTAATTCGCAGATATTAATGTCGCATACATATACCCCTACATATAAAATAAAATATATAAAGGTATTCATGTAAACAGGGACGTTTCACTATCCGCAGCTCGTGGACGCGTCCCTTAGCATTCATAAGTGCTACCGAATTGAACAATAAACAAGTTTCAGTTTTTCCAAAAGTCAAAACTACATTACATATGTATACTACAATATACATACCAAATTTTGTGCCTGTTGCTCTTATACCTTTCAATTTAGGAAATTGAAAATAAATGAATTTGACTACAGCTATTATATATTTGAAAAGAAGAATAAGAAAAAATTAAAAAAATTACCAGTCGCCGCTGGTCTTGAACCCGGGACCTCTCGCTCACCAGTTCGCAACTTTACCCCTTACGCCACAAGCCGTTTTGATGATCGCTGACAAAATCCCTTGAAGAGCAGACTGTCAAAAGCTTTCTTGTTTTGCTTTTTACTGCTTACACCAAGCAGTTTTAAAAATCGCTGACAAACTCGATTTATACTGAGCTTTTGTTTTTTTGGCGTTGCATTGTTTTTGTTCTAAGCCATTGAAAGCAAATGAATTGGATAACAGTTATTATATATTTGAAAAGAAGAATAAGAAAAATGAAAATAAATGACCAGTCGCCGCTGGTCTTGAACCCAGGACCTCTCGCTCACCAGTTCGCAACTTTACCCCTTACGCCACAAGCCGTTTTGATGATCGCTGAAAAAATTGCTTGAAGAGCCGACTGTTACAAATTTCCTTGTTTGGTTTTCCTGCAACCTGCAGCAACTCGCGTTTGTCAGCATTTGTTTTTTCGCGTGGCATTGTTTTTGTTCTAAGCCATTGGAAGCAAATTAATTTGATTACAGTTATATATTTTAAAGGAAGAAAAAGAAAAAAGTATTAAATTAATAATCAGTCGCCGCCTAGACTCGAACTTGCCAGACCTTGCGAAACTTGCGTTCGTTAGCGCGGCTCTTTACGCCTTACGCCACAAACCGTTTTGATGATCGGTGACAAAATACCTTGAAGAGCAGACTATCAAAAGCTTTCTTGCGCTTGACTTTGTTTGCTCATATGCACCTGTTTTTTCAAAATATTTAATGACGCATATCTTCGCTTTTTATGACTCAATCGATTTGCGATTTTACCCATTGATGAGTTATAAGGATGTTCAAGTGTACAAGGAAATTTAAGGCAATTGCTTTGAAAACATCGGATTTATGGCCAAAACCGACTTTGAGGTGTATGGCAGCTATAAGATATAGTGCTCCGATCCGGCCGGCTCCGACCAATGTGCTGTCCCCTTGAATAATAAGTGTCTGTGCAAAGTTGTATCGCGATAGCTCAAAAACTGAGGGACTAGTTTGCATACATACAGACAGACAGACAGACAGACAGACAGACAGACAGACAGACAGACAGACAGACAGACGGACATGGCTAGATCAATTTGTTTTGTTCTTATAAGCATATTGGCAGTAACTTTTGGGGGTCTCAGACGCTTCCTTCTATGCGTTACAAACTTCAGGACAAACTTAATATACTATTTTCTTCGAAAAGAGTATAAACAGGTGCATATGAGCAAACAAAGTCTAACGCAAGTAAGATTTTGACAGTCTGCTCTTCAAGCGATTTTGTCATCGAACATCAAACGGCTAAACTGACGCGCTGACAACCGAAAGGTCCCGGGTTCGTTCTCAGCGTCGACTGATCATTTATTTTAATTTTTTTCTTATTCTCCCTTTCAATATTTTTTTTCAAATATAAAACAGATTGAATTTAATATTTTAAAAGGACAATTTAAATTCATATGATACCAATTCTTAGAACAAAACAAGTAAGAGTGCTCTAGTCGGGAGTGCCCGACTACGAGATACCCTGAACCCAGTCCTTACAATCATTCGTACTACTCTAAACACACACATGCTGCAGTAAAAGCAGTGCAAGCGGTTTAAGCAGTTAGCTTGCTATTTCGCTGAGCCCCACATAATGGAAAGTTAAATCTTAAATAACTTCTGTGTTTATTGTCCGATCTTATTGAAATTTTTGGGGCAAGCAACTGTCGATAATATGTGTTACCAAACCAAATTGCAAGGTCGTACCTTCAAAAATGCGTTTTTTTAACTTTTGGGGGGTTTGGGGGGTGGTATCCAAAAAGTGAAATATTTATTACATGTGTATGCTATTCGAGATTATACATGCCAAATTTGGGGTCTCTAGCTCTTAAAACTTTGCAGTTTTGTCCCAAAAACGCTAGTCTAAAATCAAAATTTATCGATAACTTTTGAATGCGACGAGTTATCGATCAAAAGAAATAACCTTGACCTGTCCCGGGATTAGGAGAACTTATATTCCAAATATGAAGTCTCTAGCTCTTGTAGTCTCTGATATCAGTGTGTTCATACAGACAGACGGACGGACAGACAGACGGACATGGCTAGATCGACTCGGCAGTTGATACTGATCAATAATATATATACTTTATATGGTCGGAGATGCTTCCTTATGCCTGTTACATACATTTGCACAAAACCATAATAACCTTTTTACCCATTTTTAATGGGTTCAGGGTATAAAAAAAAAAAGTCCACGCGATAAAACGATTTTTTACAGCATATGAAATTTCAGTGGTGCATTTGGCAGAGTGAAAATTGCGTAAAGGTTCGAAAAGAGTATAAAATTTTCGGCACGCCGAAGATAATCCTTCCCCATTTGTTGTACTCTTTTCGAAGAAAATAATATATTAACTTTGTGCTGAAGTTTGTAATGCATAGAAGGAAGCGACTGAGACCCCCAAAAGTTACTGCCAGAGTGCTTAGAATGACAAAACAAAATGATCTAGCCATGCCCGTCTGTCTGTCCGTCTGTCTGTCCGTCTGTATGAACACGCAGATATCAGAGACTGTAAGAGCTAGAGACTTCATATTTGGAATATAAGTTCTCGTAGTCCCGGGACAGTACAAGTTTATTTCATTTTATCAATAGCTCATCCCGTTCAAAAGTTATCGATAAATTTCGATTGCAGACCTGTGCTATTTGGCCATAACTTGAAAGTTATAAGAGCAAGATGCCCCAAATTTGGTATGTATAGTCTAGAATATCATATACATCTAACAAATATTTCACTTTTTGGATACCGTACCCCCATATCCACAAAAGTGAAAAACATTTATTTATCAATGTAAGACCTTGCAATTGATGACCCCTTTTATATCCAATGTTATGTCCTGAAAATTCATGAAAATCGTAAAGATCGGGCACTAAAGACAGAAGTCTTTTAAGACTTACCTTTGCATAGTATGGGGCCTTGCGAAGAAGTTAGTCAGCTTAAACTGCTTGCAGTATGTGTGTGTTTGGTAAGTATGTATGGATGTGCATTGATTGGTAAGTATGAATGGATATATGGACTGGGTTCGGGGTATCTCTTAGTCGGGCACTCCCGACTAGAGAACTCTTACTTGTTTTTCTTCTGTTGCGGCCGCTGCTGCTCGACTAATTAATCTATAATAGCATGAAATGATCAATAATAACAACATCTAAAGGGCCCGCCGTCAGCATTCAACCTGTTGCCGGACAACTGAATAGCCGGCAGGGCTGTCTGCCCGTCTGCTGGTTGAGTCATGCAAAGGGGTGAGACATCAACTATCGCCTATTAGCCATCAACTTTTAGCCAGCATCTAGCCACGGGTTCTAAAGATAACGACAACGTCACAAAGTTAACTATGATGGGCTCTCATCGTTGTTTGTACATATGTAGTTAAGCGTATGCAAATCTTTTATATTCGTATACAACGTGTTTTCTTCTACATTTATATTTTTCACGCCAAGTGGAGGTAGCAATGAACTTTATAGTCAACATGCGATGTACGCATGTCCCACGTCCGAGTAGCGTTCATTCAAATGGCCAAATGAGCTCAACCTGACGCCGATTATATAATGTCAATCCATGCGCTATAGCTCTGTCCCATGAGATCCACAACCTTGGGCGCGTACGCTGACATCTCCAGCCCCCAGAGCTAGTAACGGCAACGGAAGAAGCAACAGTACCAAAATAAGCAACGACAGAAATATTATCAGGCCCAATTTCACAAGCTGGCAACAAACGTCCACGAGCGGGTCTCAAGCAATTTCGTTTAGCATTCTTGATACTACTGCGCCATAATGGCCAGACTGGAATCGAGCTGCAGGCTGTATACGATAAACTGTAGATAGCAAAGTGAGGGGCTTTAATTACCTTAGATACGGCAACTGGTGTCGCTCTCTACGACTCGTGGGGTGGGCTTTGCAGTAGCTGTTGTAGTTTTAGCCCTTACTAGTGTGCCACTTCCCTGAACATAAATTTTTTTCGTTCAAAGCTGTAAAATATAAGTAGGTTATTTTTTATTCCTTGAACCCATTAATTAGTAACAAAGTTATAATGAAGTTGTACAAAATGGAATCATCTCCGACACCATAAAGCTTATATTCTTGATCACAATCAACAGTCAAGTCGATATAGCCATATCTATCTTTCTGTGCGTCTTTCTGTATGAACACGCGGATTTCAGATACTATAAGATCTAGAGACTTAATATTTTAAATATCAAATATCGGCAAGCCCTGGCCAGATCACGTTCATTTAATTTCATCAATAACTTTGTCCGTTCAAAAGCTATAGATAATTTTAGTTTTATACTAGTAATTTGGCCATCACTTGAAATTCATTAGAGCTAGCGGCATCAAAATTAACATTAATGTATGTATATCCTACAAAAGGAAACACTTTTAACTTTTTGAATACCAGTTCCAAAATTGTTAAGCACTTGCAAATTAGGCATATTCACACATTTTATTTTAAATTTGATGCCCCACAAATTTAATGCCGATCGGATAATAAGCACATACAACATTTAACATTAAGCGGTTTAAGAAGCTAGCCTGCTTCTTCACTGCGCCCCACACCATCAAAAGTTAAATCTTAAACATCTTCTGTGCTTAGTATAAAATTGGCTATAAAATGGGCGATCAAGCCAAATTGCATGGTCATACCTTGTTTTTCACTTTTGGGGAGATGGGGTATGGTATCCAAATAGTGAAATATTTTGTACATGTGTATGCTATTCGAGACCTAATCTTACAACTTTCAAGTTATGGCAAAAAACACTTAGTCTCAAATCAAAAATTATCGATCACTTTTGAACGGGTCGAGTTATCGATAAAATGTTTCATTTTATCGATAACTCATCTCGTTCAAAAGTTATCAATAAATTTCGATTTCAGACCTGCGTTTTTGGGTCATAGCTTAAAAGTTATAAGAGCTACAGGCCCCAAATTTAACATGTATAATCTCGAATAGCATACACATGTAACAAATATTTCACTTTTTGTATACCAGTTCCCATCCCCCCAAAAGTTCAGAAAACGCATTTTTGAAGTTATGAACTTGCAATTTGGTTTTGTCACACATTTTATTGCCCAGTTTGTGCCCAAAAAATTTCAATAAGATCGGGTAATAAACAAGAAGTTTTTAAGGATTTAACTTTCCATTGTGTGGAGCTCAGTAAAGAAGCATTCTAACTGCTTTGACTGCGTGCACAGCTCGCATTGCGTGTAGCATGTGTATGTTTGTATGTACACTGACTGGTTAGTATGAATGAATGTAAGGACTGGGTTCATAGTATATTGGTCTGTATGTCTGGATGAACGCACGTATTTCCGTAACGATATTAGATAGACTCTTGAAATCTTTTGCGTTATGATTATAGCTATCTGCTTCAGATCAGGTTCGTTTCAAATTCATGCCACGCCCATGAGTAGGCTGGCAAATCGATAGCATGTCGATACACCTCAAATCAAAAATCGATTAAACGTGAATATCTCCCACAATTTGTAAGCTAGAGTAATCAAATTTGGTAGGTATGTTGCCGGTGACCTCCCAAAATAAATTAGATCCTAGGTTTATTAGCCATGCCCACTAGTACGCCCAATATCCCCCTCCAAAATGAATTGGAAATGCTTATATCCCCCGCAGTTATATATTACTGGTTAAATCCTCTACAGATCACAATCGCGAAAATCGATATACAGGAATGCACAATTCGATAACACGTGTATATTTCCCGCAATTTTGAAGCTCGAGTCCCAAATTTGGAATATAGACTAGGGCTGACCAGTCCAAAAGATTGCCACCTGGGATTCCCGGCCACGCCAACTAGAACTCCCCCAGACACCCCGCCCCCACCAAACACGGAAGCCCATATCTCGCGTAATTTAAGAGCTAGGGCCACCAAAGCCACGAAAGCCCCCTCACGCCCCAAATATCGCGAAAATTTATATATTCCACAGTTTTAGAGCTAAAATCACAAAATTTGGAAAATAGACTTCTGGTCACCCCCTTTTAAGATCGACCACGCCCCCTACCATCCCCAAAAACTTGGAAGGCCGATTTCTGATCACCCATACAGAAGCAAAAATGTTCTGATCACTTGCTTTCAGCTGTTCTTAAAATGGTATCAGAGTATTACGCAGTCAACATTCTCATTTTCGAAGAAAATAGTATATTAAGTTTGTGCTGAAGGTTGTAACGCATAGAAGGAAGCGTCTGAGACCCCCAAAAGTTACTGCCAGTATGCTTAGAAAAACAAAACAAATTGATCTAGCCATGTCCGTCTGTCTGTCTGTATGTAAGCAAACTAGTCCTAATTAAAAGATACAGCTTATTGGTCGAAGCCGGCCGGATCGGACCACTTTATCTTATAGCTGCCATAACTCGAAGTCGGTTTTGGCCATAAATCCGATGTTTCAAAGCAAATTCTTTAAATTTCCTTGTACACTTGAACATCCATATAGCTCATCAATGGGTAAAATTGCAAAACGATTGAGTTATAAATAGCGAAGATATGCGTCATTAAATATTTTGAAAAAAAACAGGTGCATATGAGCAAACAAACCCAAGCGCAAGAAAGCTTTTGACAGTCTGCTCTTCAATGGATTTTGTCATCGATCATCAAAACTGATTTTGGCGTAAGGTTATCCGCCGTGACAAACGAAAGGTTCTGGTTCGATTCTTAGCGGCGACCAATAATTATTTTCATTTTTTCTCATTCTGCTTTGCAAATATAAAATAACTGTTATCAAATTCATTTGCTACCATAGTCTTAGAACAAAAACAATGCCACCCGAGAAAACAAACAAACAGTAAAATCGAACTTGTCAGCGACTTTTAAAACTGCTTGGTGTAAGCACTAAAAAGCAAAACAAGTAAGCTTTTGACAGGCTGCTCTTCAAGCGATTTTGTCATCGATCATCAAAACTGCTTGTGGCGTAAGTGCTAAAGTCGCGCCCTGGCAAACGAAAGGTTCTGGTTCGGTTCCTGGCGGCGACCAATATTTATTTTCATTTTTTCTTATTCATTTTTTATTATAACTGTAATCAAATTCATTTGCTTGCTACCAATGCCTTAGAACAAAAACAAGTGAGAACGTTGCAGTCGGGCGGAGCCGACTGCGTAATACTCTGATACCATTTTAAGAACAGCTGAAAGCAAGTGAACAGAAAATTTTTGCTGGTGTTTGGGTGACCTGAAATCGGCATTCCAAGTTTTTGGGAACGGGAGGGGCATGGTCGATCTTAAGAGGGGGTGACCAGAAGTCTATCTACCAATTTTGGTGACTCTAGCTCTAAAACTGTGGAAGATATAAGCTTTCGCGATTTTTGGGGGCGGGAGGGGGCGTGGCCCCAAAAAATTTGGCCGATCTTTAGAGGGAGTGACAAGAAGTCTATCTTACAAATTTCTTGACTCTAGCTCTAAGACTGTGGAAGATATACATTTTCGCGATTTTTGGGGGCGGGAGGGGGCGTGGCCCCAAATTTTTTTTTACCGATATTTAGAGGGGCTGACCAGAATTCTATCTTCCAAGTGTAATGACTCTAGCTCTGAAACTGCGGAAGATATAAATTTTCGCGATTTTTGGGGGCGGGAGGGGGCGGGGCCCCAAAATTTTTTGCCGATCCTTTAGGGGGCTGACAATAAGTCTATCCTCCAATTTTGGTGACTCTAGCTCTGAAACTGTGGAAGATATAAATTTTCGCGATTTTTGGGGGCGGGAGGGGGCGGGGCCCCAAAATTTTTTGCCGATCTTCAGGGGGGCTGACAATAAGTCTATCCTCCAATTTTGGTGACTCTAGCTTTAAAACTGTGGAAGATATACATTTTCGCGATTTTTGGGGGCGGGCGGGGGCGTGGCCCCAAAATTTTTTGTCCGATCTTTAGAGGACTTGGCCAGAAGTCTACCCTCAAAGTTTGGTGGCCCTAGCTCTTAAACTGTGCGAGATATAGGCTTCCATGTTTCGTGGGGGCGGGGTGGCTGGGGGGCGTTCTAGTGGGCGTGGCCGGAAAATCCAGGACGCAATCTTTTGGGCTGGTCAGCCCTAGTCTAAATTCCAAATTTTGGGACTCTAGCTTCAAAATTGCGGGAAATATACACGTGTTATCGAATTGTGCATTCATGTATATCGATTTTCGCGATTACGGGGGCGGGAGTGGGCGTGGTCGAAATTTTGTTTCTGTAATCTGTAGAGGACGTCACCAGTAATATATATTCCAAATATGGTGGCTTTAGCTCTAAAACTGCGGGAGATATAAGCATTTCAAATTAATTTTGGAGGGGGGCTGGTGGGCGTAATAATGGGCGTGGCCGATTAACCTAGGATCCAATTTTTTCGGGAGGTCACCAGCAATATACCTACCAAATTTGATTACTCTAGCTTCAAAATTGTGGGAGTTATTCACGTTTAATCGATTTGTGATTTGAGGTGTATCGACATGTTATCGATTTGCCAGCCTCCCAGTGGGCGTGGCATAAATTTGGAATAAACTTGATCTGAAGCAGATAGCTATAATCATAACGCAAAAGATTTCAAGAGTCTATCTAATATCGTTTCGGAAATACGTGCGTTCATCCAGACAGACAGACGGACAGACGGACGGCCTGACGGACATTCGACAAAACCAATATACTATGAGTACCTTCGGTATCAGAGTATAACTATACAACGCGAAAAAATCGATCAGTATAATTGAGTTTGTGAGCGCATTTCAAAACTGCTTGGTGGTGTAGGTATTAGAGTGCTTGGCTGACAAACGGGAGAACACGGTTCAATCCCAGCCACGACTAATTACTTTTTATTTTTGTTCTAATTATTTTTTTCACATATATATCAAATAGCTTGAATTCAATAATTTAAAAGAAAAATTTAAATTAATATGATACCAATTATTAGAGCAAAAAAAGAAATGCCACGCGATAAAACGATTTTTTACTACTATTGAAATTTTAGTGCTGCAGTTGGCAGAGTGAAAATTGCCTAAAGGTTCGAAAAGAGTATAAAATCTTCGGCACGCCGAAGACAATCCTTTCCCACTTGTTATACTCTTTTCGAAGAAAATAGCTATCGCAATGCAACTTTGCACAGACACCTATTATTCAAGGGGACAGCACATTGGTCGGAGCCGGCCGGATCGGACTACTATATCTTATAGATGCCATACCACATGAAGTCGGTTTTGGTCATAAATCCCATGTTTTCAAGGCTATCGCGATAAAACTTTGTACAGATACTTATTATTCAAACATACATCACATTGGTCGGTGCGGACCGGATCGGACCACTATTGGCCTATAAATCCGATGTTTTCAAAGCAATTGCTTTCAATTTCCTTGTACACTTGAAAATCCTTATAACTTATCAATGGTTAAAATTGCAAAACGATTGAGTCATAAATAGCGAAGATATGCGTCATTAAATATTTTGAAAGAACAGGTGCATATGAGCAAACAAACCCAAGCGCAAGAAAGCTTTTGACAGTCTGCTGTTCATGCGATTTTGTCATCGATCATCAAAACTGCTTGTGGCGTAAGGGATAAAGTGGCGCCCTGGCAAACGAATGGTACTGGTTCGATTCCCAGCGGCGACCAATAATTATTTTCATTATACTCTTTTCGAAGAAAATAGTATAATAAGTTTGTGCTGAAGTTTGTAACGCATAGAAGGAAGCGTCTGAGATCCCCGAAAGTTACTGCCAGTATGCTTAGAGAAACAAAACAAATTGATCTAGCCATGTCCGTCTGTCTGTCTGTCTGTCTGTATGTATGCAAACTAGTCCCTCAGTTTTTGAGCTATCGCGATGCAACTGTGTCCAGACACTTATTATTTAAGGAGACAGCACATTTGTTGGAGTCGGCCGGATCGGACCACTATATCTTATAGCTGCCATACAACATGAAGTCGGTTTTGGTCATAAATCCCATGTTTTCAAAGCTATCGCGATAAAACTTTGTACAGAAGCTTATTATTTAAATATACATCACATTGGTCGGTGCGGACCGGATCGGATTACTATATCTTATGGCTATAAGTCCGATGTTTTCAAAGCAATTGCTTTCAATTTCCTTGTACACTTGAAAATCCTTATAACTTATCAATGGTTAAAATTGCAAAACGATTGAGTCATAAATAGCGAAGATATGCGTCATTAAATATTTTGAAAGAACAGGTGCATATGAGCAAACAAAGTCAAGCGCTAGTAAGCTTTTGACAGTCTGCTCTTCAAGCGATTTTTTCATCGATCATCAAAACTGCTTGTGGCGTAAGGGATAAAGTGGCGCCCTGGCAAACGAAAGGTACTGGTTCGATTCCCAGCGGCGACCAATAATTATTTTCAGTTTTTCTTATTCTTCTTTTAAAATATATAATAACTGTAATCAAATTCATTTGCTACCAATGCCTTAGAACAAAAACTATACAACGAAAAAAAGATCAGTATAATCGAGTTTGTCAGCGCATTTCAAAACTGCTTGGTGGCGTAGGTATTAGAGTGCTGCACTGACAAACGGGAGAACTCGGTTCAAATCCCAGCCGAGACTTATTGATTTTTTTTTTGCTTATTATTTGTTTCAAATATACATATATCAAATAGCTTGAATTCAATATTTTAAATGCAAAATTTAAATTCATATGATACCAATTCTTGAAGCAAAAAAATAAATGCCACGCGATAAAACGATTTTTTACTACTTTTGAAATTTTAGTGGTGCAGTTGGCAGAGTGAAAATTGCCTAAAAGTTCGAAAGGAGTATAAAATCTTCGGCACGCCGAAGATTATCCTTTCCCGCTTGTTTTTCTTTCTTTTTAAATATTAAATTTATTTAGAGATGTATGGCAGCTGTAAGATATAGTCATTCGATCCGGACGACTCCGATAAATGTGCTGTAATTTTGAATAATAAGTATCTGTGCGAAGTTTCATCGCTATAGCTTAAAAAAATATGATATATGGCCAAAACCGACCTCCAGTTGTATGACAGCTATTAGATATAGTTGTCCGATCCGGCCGGTTCCGACTAAACTTCAGCACAAACTTAATATACTATTTTCTTCGGAAAGAGTATAAATATGTGACCAAACCAAATTGCAAGGGAATACTTTCAAAAATGCATTTTAAACACTTTTGGGAGAATTGGGGGTTGCTATTCAAAACATTAAATATTTGCTACCGTGTACGCTATTCGTGATTATACATGTCAAATTTGATGCCTATAGCTTTTATAACTCTCAATCTATGGCCCAAAAACGCTGGTCCGAAATTCGATTTTTTTCGATAGCTTTTGAACGGGACGAGTATTCGATAACATGAAAAAACTTTATCTGTCCCGGGACTTTGAATCACTTGGTAAGATATAAAATAATAGCTCAATAAAAGAATGGGAATTATATCAAAAGAACTGAAATTTCATGGCAAAAATGGCAAAGAATGTGGTAGCGAAATTCCGAATTCAATCCTTCAAAAACTAAAAAAATTTAAAAATCTGTAAGATTTTCAAGACTATGCGTTATTAGGATTATTTGGTGCTTGGAGCTATTAATACTTTTAAGTTATATTCAAAACCTGCTGGTTTTAAATCGATAAATTTTTAACGGGATGAGTTAACTATGAAATTAATCAAATAGATTTGGCCGTGAATACGAGAACTTTGTATTTCAAATATGAAGCTCTTATTGTCTCTGAGATCCGCGAGATATACAGACAGACATGGCTAGATTGACTCGCTGATACTTCCCAACTTCATTAAACAATTGTTACCTATTTTTAATGGATTTAGGGAATAAAAGCAGTCAAGCTTCTACTTATCACCTATAAATGAGACAGATCGTATTCCCTTACCCCACTTCTACTCCCACACACAACCTTCTTGATCTTTATTGTTTGTTAGATATGACTGAAATATCTCTGGGTTTTTGCCGTCTTCTTTATATGAAGGGTAGCTGGGCCTAACGATCCCCGCTTCCCCCAAAACTCTTCCATCTGGTAGTAGCAGCTTTGCTATAATGTGCTTCGTGCTTCGTGTAAGAAGTCATTAACACCAAAACAGAAACCGCATGGTCGCTTAAAGTATTAAAACCCTGCACTTCCAAGCACTTATCGAACGAAACCGCAGAGGCATGCTGATTTGCAAAACCATTGCAAACTGCTACGTTGCCAGTCTGCGCCTGCATTTCACAAAATGCGTTAATAATAAGTGGGAAAGGATTATCATCGGCGTGCAAGTAATACTTACTTCATACTTACCTACCAATGTTCATCCATACAAACACACACATACTGCAAGCAGTGCAAGCAGTTTAAGGAGGCTAACTTCTTCACAAGGCCCCTCACTATGGAAAGGCTAATCTTAAATAGCTGCTGTGTTTAGTGTCCGATCTTTTGTGAAATTTGTAGGGTATAAAATTGGCTATAAAATGATCGATCAAATCCAATTGCAAGGTGGTATGACCTTAAAAAGTTAGTGTTTTTAACTTGTGGGGGGGGGGGGCTGGAGTACGGTATCCAAAAAGCTAAATATTTTTTAAATGCATATACTATTTGAGACTATATATACAAAAACACTAGTGTGAAATTAAATATTATCGATCACTTTTGAACGGGTTGAGTTATACCCTTTTTACCCATTTTTAATGGGTTCATGGTATAATAAGGACAAAACCGACAGCCAGTAGTATGACAGCTGTAACATTAGTAATTCAATCCCGAAAGTTCCGACTTATTTGCAGTTCACCTAAATACTAAGGTTATGTGCCAAGTTTCATCGCAATAGCTTTAAAGCACGTGAAATATGACCAAAATTGACTTCCAGTTGTATGGCAGCAGTAAGGCATAGTAAGCAGTTCATGCCGTTTCCGATAAAAGTGCTGTATATTTAAAACAAATGTGCACTACAGTTAAAAAAGGTCTTTGTGCAAGTTTCGTCCTGATAACTTTATAAACATGGTAGCTATGGCTAAAACCGACCTCCAATAAGCTATACGACAAACTCGTCTGTTCTGGCCGTTCCGACAAATTTGCTGTATTTCGTAATTATACCCTGAACCCATTGAAAATGGGTAAAAATGGTATAATGAAGTTGTGCAAAAGTATGTAACAGGCATAAGGAAGCATCTCCGACCATATAAAGTGTATATATTCTTGATCAGTATCAACAGCCGAGTCGATTTAGCCATGTCCGTCTGTCTGTCCGTCCGTCTGTCCGTCTGTATGAACACGCGGATATCAGAGACTATAAGAGCTAGAGACTTCATATTTGGCATATAAGTTCTCGTAATCCCGGAACAGATCAAGTTTATTTCATTGTATCGATAACCCGTACCGTTTAAGAGTTATCGATAAATTTCGATTTCAGACCAGCGTTTTTGGGACATAACTTCAAAGTTATAAGAGCTATAGGCCCCAAACTTTGCATGTATGATCTCGAATAGCATACACATGTAACAAATATTTCAGGATTTTGGATACCACCCCCCAATCCCCCCAAAAGTTAAAAAAAAACGCATTTTTGAAGGTAAGACCTTGCAATTTGGTTTGATCACATATGTATGTTATTAACAATTGTTTGCCACAAAAATTTCAATAAGATCGGACAATAAACACAGAAGTTATTTAAGATTTAACTTTCCATTATGTGGGGCTCAGTGAAAAAGCAAGCTAACTGCTAAAGCCGCTTGCACTGCTTGTTCTGCAGCATGTGTGTGTTCGGATTAGTATGAATGATTGTAAGGACTGGGTTCAGGGTATCTCGTAGTCGGGCACTCCCGACTAGAGCACTCTTACTTGTTTTTGGTTAATGTGTCAAGTTTCATCACAATAGCTTTAGAAAACATTGGAAATATGGTATTCAGTTCAATGCTAACTTTATGCTACAGTGGTGCGATCCGGCTAGTTCCGAAAAAGAAGACGCGAGAGGACCGTTTCATAGTTATAGAAAATTAATGAATTTAAATATGCGCACGAAGCGCCACCTATATCAATATGTTAGTATGTTAGTTAGTATGTTTTTTAGTATATAAGCTAGTATATACCGAAATAGGGCAACACTGATCGGAAAATTCATCGATAAGCACAAGCAGACGGCGGCAACAATCGATGGAAGAAGAGGAAACGAAGGAGGACGGCAACTCTTAAATAAATCGTGAGACGGAACACACGTGCCCGCCGCGGGAAGTAAGGAACACGAGACGACACGTGACAACGTCGCTGTACAGTACTGCGCCTACTCACAGAATTGCGAATGGACGTCGTCGCCGCCGTCACTGCCGCTGATACTTGCTTCTTCGTTGCCTGTGGTCGCCGTTGCAACCGCGCCTGCACACCGCTGCCTGTGCCCTGTAGCCGCCTACGCCTGCTGCTGCCTACACCAGCTGCTGCCTGTGCCTGTTGCTGCCTACGCCTGTTGCTGCGTGTGCTTACCGCTGCCCACGTCCGCTGCTGCTGCATTCACTGTCACCTACGTTTGGCGCTGCTGCGTGTTTTGTCGGGTAAGCTGGCCGGTGGCTCGATTCAAAACTATTGGGGCTGCTTAGCAGCCCACAGTTGGTGCGGTATATCCGTTTGGCAGGGTAATCACGTCAAATAATTAATAAATAAAAGTTTGAATATATATTATAAATCTTTCTCTTTTTCTGTATTGTTCTTGTATTCAACCCGCATGGGGGAGGCGTAAGGGATGGTACAACGAGTTGTCCGAGCATTGCTCTTGAATCTGCGACTACCAATTCTTTGGTCACTCCCACGCGTAATGGTTGTGGAGTGGTGCAACAGGTGTTGTGGGCCTAATAAGGCGGTTGAACGGAGATAGCGGGATCACGGGGCGTCGCCCTGTATGTTACGGTCCCTATTTATCCGACATATTCCGGCCAACTAGCACTTAAAGGTTGACGTAGGAGAAATATGAGGGGTGGTATAGCAAGTTATCCGGGCAAGGCCCTAGTCTCTGCGAGGCGCACCTCTTGTATCATTCCCATGTATTACTTCTACAGGGCATCACTCGTACTTGGTGAGGGGACCTAAGGTGATGGCTATGATTAGGCAGTTTGGTCTTCCGACCTTTTTTATAACATTTTCGGCAGTAGATACCAGATGGACGGAGCTCGTAGTCTTACTATCCAAAAACGAAGATAAGATAGACATTTCAGAGGATCTAGCATCAAATTTAAATTTAATGACAAAGTCCGTCTTATCAGAGCTGATAAAGTGACTTGTGCTAGGTATTTTGATTTTTGATATAGTCAGCTTCTGAAACTAATGAAAAAAGAAGGCGGTGTTTTTGGTGGAGATAGTCATTAAATTTTATTGGCGAGTTGAGTTTCAGCAAAGAGGGTCACTTCACGGCATGTTTTGGCTGAAAGACGCCCCCAAGCTTGACTCAAACGATGAGTCAAGTATTCCCCCCGTTAAGTCTTTTATTGATCAGCTTATCACAACTGATACCTGTAACTCGTATGTGGCTCTATTCTTGGAGAATCAAATACACAATCACGAGCATTCATGTAGGCGTGAAGTTAGAGGAAATCAAATATGTAGATTCGATATTCCATACCCTCCCATGCCCAAACAAAGATTATTTTCCCATTAAGTGAAGATGCTCAAAATGTAGATGAGCATCGTAGAAATTTTTAAAGAATTCAAAATTTATTAGAGTATCTGTTGATCATGAAACCATAGAGCTGCTTAGCAATATTAATAACTTTTTGTCCCATGATCAACTTAACCTTAGTTATGAGTGCTACTTAAATGCACTTAGGTCGAGTAGAAAGAAACCAAAAATATTTTTGAAGCGCTCAATCGCAGCTGTTAAGCTTAACGCTTATAATACTCACCTACTTCTACTTCGGCGAGCTAAAATTGATATTCAGTTTATATTATATCCCTATGATTGCTGTAGCTACGTCGTTTATTATACTAACAAGTCTCAAAGAGGAATTTCCAAGTTAATGCGTGAAGCAGTTAGTCAGATAAGTAGGGGCAATTTAACTATACAACAAAAGTTACAAGACATAGACATAGACACAAGTTTATCTCGGGTACGGAAAAATCCGCTCAGGAAGCCGTTTACTGCTGCTTAGAAATGCATGTGGATTTCAAAGAAATATTTGAGCTAGGTCTGCTCGACCATTATGTTCAGCGCCCCGACGCTTTAGAAAGCTTATGCTAAGCTGATTTTGCGGTTTTTTATAGTTTTAGCAAACGGCATAGTGGTGGTCGCCAATATAATGATGGTGAAAATTACATCGAAACGCCACGGTCTCAATCATTAGTTTGCACACTTCGCGTTAATAGTGGTTTCATTAGGAAAAGATTGAGTCCTTGTGCAATCCGATATAGAAGATTCAATATTAATATTGATAGGAGAAATTATTTTAGAGAGCTAGTCATGCTATATGTCTCATGGAGGGATGAAAACTTGGAATTAGTAATTTGGAATTGTGAATTTTTTTGAAGATAAAATCTAGAGTTAATTGTGACAAATCGTAGGAAATATAATAACTTGGATGATACTGAGCTTCAGAATGCACTTAGTAGTGCAATTCAGGATGAAAATGAAGTTTAATTTTGCCAGATATAAATCCTCGGTTTAATGTCTTAAATGTCGATGCAAATGAAGATGAAAACGTAGGAGATAGAGATGTCCATGTAATTAAGCTTCCAGCTATAATTTCAGCTGAAAGCTTAGCTAATGTTGTCTGATCGCTTAATTTATGGAAGAAAGTATATCTCACCCATGTTTTGCACAATGCCAGTAACATATCCGTCTACCATGAATTTGTTGGAGGTGGCGCTGGTGTCGGCAAGAGCCGACTTATATCAGCAATTTTTCAATTTTTGTCCGTAATGTACAATAGCAAACCAGGAAGTGATCCAAATCTAGCTACAATTTTACTGTGTGCACCAACATGTAAAGCTGCTTTCGGAGTCAGTGGTTCGACACTGCATTCCATGTTTTCACTTCCAATAAACCTTAAGCCTTAAGCCATGATTTCGTTAACACTTTGCATTAAAGGTTGATTGACCTTAAACTCATTACTATTGATGAAATATCATTGGTAGGCTCCAAAATGTTTTCCCATTCGGACAAATTTTCAAAAATTCTTCTCCATTTGGTGGTATTTCTGTCATAGTGTTCGGGGATCTACGAAAGTTATCACATGTAGTTGATAGTTGGATATTTGAATCCAACTCATATGATCCCTATATTGAAATTTTTACTTCTTCTATGTGGGACCTTTATAAGTATATTGAGCTTACAGAAATTATGCAGCAGTGGGGAGACCAATTATTCGCTTGTGCCTTAAATAACATGGCATCTGGCAATATGACAGCCGATGATATTTCTCTTGTCTATGTCAGCCATCGGACATCCCCGATGATGCAAATCATCTCTTATGTACAAATGCGGCGACAGATAGTTTTAATACCACCAAATCGAATTCAATTCTGACTGATCAATATTTCTCTAGGGAAAATGATTTTTTTAAAGCTACACATTTAAATTTAGATGCCGTTAGTAGCTTCAGATCGTCCGAAACATAGGGATTGCGCATGTCCCTTCTTTTAAAAGCAACTGCCATATACTTGATAACGGTCAATGTAGATACTGGTGATGGGCTACTAATGCAAATAGATTTTGATACATCCAGAACTCCAAGTACCTTATGGATTAAATTTTCAGAGGAAAGCGTAGGAGTATTTGCTTGCTCAAAGTGCACACATCCCGCAGAATATTCGTGAACCCCATTTCCAAATATAGCTTTCAATATCGAAGAAATGAGCCAGTTACCATTAACCATAGGCAATTTCTAGTTGTACCTGCATAATGTATAACTATTCAGAGAAATTAAAGGCGCTACGTATAGCAAAGTGGTGGTCCACACTTGCCCTCGTATGTAGCGTGCTGCAATATACGTAGCGTGTAGTCGTGCAAAAACTGCTTTTCGTTTGTTTATCATTGGCGATTTTCTTCCTCCTAGGCTTCCCAAAAATGATGATAAGGTTCAGAACCAAAGTCAGAAATTGCGGACTGAAAGACGTGCAGATAAGTTAATACTTGAGTCTTCTGTTGTATTTTTCGTTGAATCCTCTTCATACGCAAACGAAAATGTTGATATTCCCGGGTTTACCATTGCTGTGCGTCTATATTGTGAGATAATGCCTGACGCAGTTCGATCTAAGAGAGGCATCATCATTTACATTAGGAATGAACTTCCAGCGGTAGAAAAACTTCTGGATCAGCCGCTTTTGAGTATGCAATATTTTGGTTTAAGTCTATAAGTTTTTAGTTATTTATGAAAGTCCGAACTATTTGCTATGCTTACGACAGAAATTGCGAATATATTTCGAGAATATTAATTTTTAAAAGGTGATTGTGTTGTATTATGAGATTTTAATTTGCGCATAAAACAATTTGATAGCCGTATTAGGAGTTTGTATAATAAACTAGTCGGGAAAGGGAATTAGGTCTCTGTTAGATTTGAAAATGAAATGAAACTATTAATGGTGCTCTCCCATTGATGGGGTTTTAAAATATTGCCGGTGGGGGCAAAGGCGCTACGACCTTTGAAACAGTTTATAGTAACCACAGTGGTATTTCCCTTATTATTCAGGATAGTATACATTGAATAAATATTAAATATATATGTAAATAAATATTATATAATTATAGTTGAATATTTTACGTGTTTATGTAAGACATAAAACATACGCTTAAATTTATAAGAATGGAAGTAGAATATTTCTCATCACTGCTTTTTTTTTGTTGGTCGTTTTTTCTAAATGGGCTCTGATCAACTTTATACTGTTTTTCTTTGGAGCTATCTTTTCCCCCACAAAGTAGACGCCTCGAATCTTCCATTCTTATATTTATATATATATAATATTCTATGATATATACTTTTTATATTTAATTTTGTTTTCTTAATTCATTTATCTTAATTATTTAGATTTCTGAGTCATTCTGATTCTAAGCTTAGTATATTGAGATACTGTTTTCACTCATCATGCCACAGGACGCTCTTGAGTGAAAGCATTCTGCTTTTCCCTCTCTCTCGTTGTAGTTGCTAGTCATGCAGCTTCCAACGATCAGTCACAAGGATGCCATCCTGCCGGAAAACAGATGACAGTCACTAAACAATTCGAGTACCAAAATAAATCAAATAACAGATGTCGCAAGCAACACATGTCGCGTCTGAGTGAACGGCCGACAGAGGGCGGTACTTGCATATTAAGTAGATGCCTACTCTCAGGTGTTATGCTAATCTCGACTAAAGAATAAAGTAATGTTGGCCTCTTAATAAATCTTTGCTGATGAGCTTTTGAAAGATTGGACTTTTAAGAGATTGAGCTTTCTGCTCCTATGTAATCAGAGATCAGATGGATCTCTCTCTTAGGGTGTCTTACATCAGCCTGGACTTATGCCACGTCGACAGAATTGACCCTTTGATAGAAATAGCGATTCAAGCGTGTGTTTACAATAACTATGTGAACGTGCGAGCGCTTGAATTGTTATTTCCCCCAGTGGTATCTTATTACATATCATAATTTGGGTGCGAGTACATAATAGGTATTAGGTGCAATACATATGTCACTTCCCCATCCTTAAAATTTAGCCTGTCCTCTGGCGATTATCTTAGGATATAGTGTTGGGTCGATGACAATTATTTCGTTTTGGTTTGATGTTAAAATTGGGGGTATAATATTTGATTGTGAGGTTTCTGTTTGTTTCTTAAATTTATAATTTTTTTTTGTGTGGTATGTTTTTTGTACTTATAGCTAAAATATGTTATTAATGTAATTATAACAATTATAAGTGCTGTTAGAGTTTTAATTTGGAATGTGTTATAATGTTTCGTTTGTTCTTGTATGATTTCTTTTACTTGAATGTAGGAAATTGGTTCTAATTTAGTTACGATATTGTTCACATAATTCGTTTGTGTATAATCTATACAAGTAATAAAAATTTCTTCTAGTTGGATTGAACAATTGAATGCTTTTATAATATTATTATTTTCTATTATTATTATTTCTCTATTCAAACAATATTAAATCTATTTCCAGTTGTATGGCAGCTATGAGTGGTCCGATCCGGCCGGCTCCGTTGAATGTGCTGTCTTTTTGAATAATAAGCATATGTGTAAAGTTTCATCGCGATATATTTGAAAACATGGGATTTATGGCCAAAACCGACTTCAAGTTGTATGACAGTTACAAGATATTGTGGTCCGATCCGGCCGGTTCCGACCAATGTGCTGTCCCTTTAAAAAATAAGTCCTTGTGTAAAGTTTTATCACGATAGGTCAAAAACTGAGGGACTAGCTTGCATACATACATACAGACAGATAGACAGACAGACAGACGGACATGGCTAGATCAATTTGTTTTGTCATTCTGAGCATACTAGCAGTAACTTTTGGGGGTCTCCGACGCTTCCTTCTATGCGTTACACACTTCAGCACAAACTTAATATACTATTTTCTTCGAGAAAAGTATAAAAAGCACATATTATTCTGTTATTTATGGTGTTATTGTAATTCATACGATTATTTGTTCCTATGTTTGTGTGTGCACAAAACTAAACCACAGTTTGTATTGTGTTATTGTTGCCTTAAACTAGAAAATAAAATAAACAAAACGTCAACAAACTAATTAATGCTGAGAGAAAAAAATATTATTATAAACAAGAAAATATTGTATTATTAAAATGCTAATTAATTAATGCACTACAATTAGAAATTAACTAATTAATAACAGAACACAGCTTCTTGGGGTTAAAAGAATAGAATTTTTTGCATAACATAACTAAGAACGTACGCATACAGATGTCAAAATATATATGAATTCGAATATCTACCATTGCTGATTGCTGTAGTTTAGCCTTGGAAAACTTTTGACTTATGGGTATACTAAAAACGAACTTACCGCGCAAAGTTTATTAAATAATCTTTTGATATTATATAGAATATATAATATAATATAAAATAATATATATGTATATATATATATATATATATATATATATATATATGTATATATATGTGAATATATGTATATATATGTGTATATATGTATATATATGTGTATATATAACATACATGTCTAGGAACAAAACCGTGCTCTGTTGAGCCCGGAGTACTTTTGAAGTTGCAGTAACATCAGTAGCTCAATTGGCACCCACATTGCGCATCTGATGCAGCTCTGATGCGGTGGGTGTCAGAGGGCGGCGTTTGAGGCAGACCTTGAAAGACTCAGGCGTTATGGTGGCGCCCACATTCCCCTTAAGGCTGGGTAGTGGCTGGCCCTCGGGCACCGCAATATCGAAGCAGTGCATGAACGAGGAAAAGAATAGGAAGAGCTCCATGCGTGCCAGGACATCGCCCAGGCACATGCGTCGACCCACACCAAAGGGTATAAAGTACTCCGGCTTGCGCACCTTGCCCTCCGTATCGATAAAGCGTGCCGGACGAAACTCCTCGGGCTTCTCCCACAGATTGGGGTCCTTGTGCACGCTATTGATCAGCGGTATAACATGCGAGCCGGCTGGTATGGTATAGCCGTTCAGTTCCACATCTCTGCAAGACAGAGATAGAGAAAAAAGTCTGTTTTAAGTGATTACTCATTGAACTCATTAGAAATGGGTAAAAGGGTATAATGAAGTTGTGCAAGCGTATCTAAAAGGCATAAGAAACCATTTTGACAAAAATGTAAGGCATATAACAGCTAAGGCCACAAAATAAGATAATATAAGAAAGATATGACCTTGGTTTGCTCACACTTTTTATTGACAATTTTGTGACAAACAAATTTTACAAAGATCCGGACAATAAACACTGAAGTTACTTACGTTCATTTTCCTTAGTGCTTGCAGCGTGTGCGTGTTTGTTTGTATGTCTGGGTTCAGGGTATCTCCTAGTCGAGCACTCCCGACTAGATCACTCTTACTTGCTTATATATGATTTGTGGCCTGTAACATGTTTCGGTTATCAGCTGACAAGCCTCTAATCTGCGGTATCAAGTACGAAGAGCCAAAACTGGGCCAAGCTGCTACGCAAACGAAACGCAGCTTGCAGCTGAGCAGGGAAAACTGAATGAAAGACAGTTTCCCAGTTGCCAGTGCAGTGCCAAAGCCATTTGATTGCAATCTGGTGCCATTGGCCATTCAGATAGATTGGTGTGAATGAATGATATAACGACATGGCTCTCGTTGTCGTGAGCTCTATAAAATTATATATATTATGGATCCGTATCAACAGCCGAGTCGATCTAGCCATGTCCGTCTGTCTGTCTGTCCGTCTGTCCGACCGTCTGTCAGTTTGAACACGCGGATGTCAGAAAGAGAGACTTCATACATTTAGAATATAAGCTCTCGTAATCCCGGGACAGATCAAGTTTGTTTCATTTTATCGATAACTCGTCCCTTTCAAAACTTATCGATAAATTTCGATTTCAGACCTGCGTTTTTGGGTCATAGCTTAAAAGTTATAAGAGCTACAGGCCCCAAATTTAACATGTATAATCTCGAATAGCATACACATGTAACAAATATTTCACTTTTTGTATACCAGTTCCCATCCCCCCAAAAGTTCAGAAAACGCATTTTTGAAGTTATGAACTTGCAATTTGGTTTTGTCACACATTTTATTGCCCAGTTTGTGCCCAAAAAATTTCAATAAGATCGGGTAATAAACAAGAAGTTTTTAAGGATTTAACTTTCCATTGTGTGGAGCTCAGTAAAGAAGCATTCTAACTGCTTTGACTGCGTGCACAGCTCGCATTGCGTGTAGCATGTGTATGTTTGTATGTACACTGACTGGTTAGTATGAATGAATGTAAGGACTGGGTTCATAGTATATTGGTCTGTATGTCTGGATGAACGCACGTATTTCCGAAACGATATTAGATAGACTCTTGAAATCTTTTGCGTTATGATTATAGCTATCTGCTTCAGATCAGGTTCGTTTCAAATTCATGCCACGCCCATGAGTAGGCTGGCAAATCGATAGCATGTCGATACACCTCAAATCAAAAATCGATTAAACGTGAATATCTCCCACAATTTGTAAGCTAGAGTAATCAAATTTGGTAGGTATGTTGCCGGTGACCTCCCAAAATAAATTAGATCCTAGGTTTATTAGCCATGCCCACTAGTACGCCCAATATCCCCCTCCAAAATGAATTGGAAATGCTTATATCCCCCGCAGTTATATATTACTGGTTAAATCCTCTACAGATCACAATCGCGAAAATCGATATACAGGAATGCACAATTCGATAACACGTGTATATTTCCCGCAATTTTGAAGCTCGAGTCCCAAATTTGGAATATAGACTAGGGCTGACCAGTCCAAAAGATTGCCACCTGGGATTCCCGGCCACGCCAACTAGAACTCCCCCAGACACCCCGCCCCCACCAAACACGGAAGCCCATATCTCGCGTAATTTAAGAGCTAGGGCCACCAAAGCCACGAAAGCCCCCTCACGCCCCAAATATCGCGAAAATTTATATATTCCACAGTTTTAGAGCTAAAATCACAAAATTTGGAAAATAGACTTCTGGTCACCCCCTTTTAAGATCGACCACGCCCCCTACCATCCCCAAAAACTTGGAAATCCGATGTTTCAAAGCAAATTCTTTCAATTTCCTTGTACACTTGAACATCCATATAGCTCATCAATGGGTAAAATTGCAAAACGATTGAGTTATAAATAGCGAAGATATGCGTCATTAAATATTTTGAAAAAAAACAGGTGCATATGAGCAAACAAACCCAAGCGCAAGAAAGCTTTTGACAGTCTGCTCTTCAATGGATTTTGTCATCGATCATCAAAACTGATTTTGGCGTAAGGGATAAAGTGGCGCCGTGACAAACGAAAGGTTCTGGTTCGATTCTTAGCGGCGACCAATAATTATTTTCATTTTTTCTCATTCTGCTTTGCAAATATAAAATAACTGTTATCAAATTCATTTGCTACCATAGTCTTAGAACAAAAACAATGCCACCCGAGAAAACAAACAAACAGTAAAATCGAACTTGTCAGTGACTTTTAAAACTGCTTGGTGTAAGCACTAAAAAGCAAAACAAGTAAGCTTTTGACAGTCTGCTGTTCATGCGATTTTGTCATCGATCATCAAAACTGCTTGTGGCGTAAGGGATAAAGTGGCGCCCTGGCAAACGAATGGTACTGGTTCGATTCCCAGCGGCGACCAATAATTATTTTCATTATACTCTTTTCGAAGAAAATAGTATAATAAGTTTGTGCTGAAGTTTGTAACGCATAGAAGGAAGCGTCTGAGATCCCCGAAAGTTACTGCCAGTATGCTTAGAGAAACAAAACAAATTGATCTAGCCATGTCCGTCTGTCTGTCTGTCTGTCTGTATGTATGCAAACTAGTCCCTCAGTTTTTGAGCTATCGCGATGCAACTGTGTCCAGACACTTATTATTTAAGGGGACAGCACATTTGTTGGAGTCGGCCGGATCGGAAAACTATATCTTATAGCTGCCATACAACATGAAGTCGGTTTTGGTCATAAATCCCATGTTTTCAAAGCTATCGCGATAAAACTTTGTACAGAAGCTTATTATTTAAATATACATCACATTGGTCGGTGCGGACCGGATCGGATTACTATATCTTATGGCTATAAGTCCGATGTTTTCAAAGCAATTGCTTTCAATTTCCTTGTACACTTGAAAATCCTTATAACTTATCAATGGTTAAAATTGCAAAACGATTGAGTCATAAATAGCGAAGATATGCGTCATTAAATATTTTGAAAGAACAGGTGCATATGAGCAAACAAAGTCAAGCGCTAGTAAGCTTTTGACAGTCTGCTCTTCAAGCGATTTTTTCATCGATCATCAAAACTGCTTGTGGCGTAAGGGATAAAGTGGCGCCCTGGCAAACGAAAGGTACTGGTTCGATTCCCAGCGGCGACCAATAATTATTTTCAGTTTTTCTTATTCTTCTTTTAAAATATATAATAACTGTAATCAAATTAATTTGCTACCAATGCCTTAGAACAAAAACTATACAACGAAAAAAAGATCAGTATAATCGAGTTTGTCAGCGCATTTCAAAACTGCTTGGTGGCGTAGGTATTAGAGTGCTGCACTGACAAACGGGAGAACTCGGTTCAAATCCCAGCCGAGACTTATTGATTTTTTTTTGCTTATTATTTGTTTCAAATATACATATATCAAATAGCTTGAATTCAATATTTTAAATGCAAAATTTAAATTCATATGATACCAATTCTTGAAGCAAAAAAATAAATGCCACGCGATAAAACGATTTTTTACTACTTTTGAAATTTTAGTGGTGCAGTTGGCAGAGTGAAAATTGCCTAAAAGTTCGAAAGGAGTATAAAATCTTCGGCACGCCGAAGATTATCCTTTCCCGCTTGTTTTTCTTTCTTTTTAAATATTAAATTTATTTAGAGATGTATGGCAGCTGTAAGATATAGTCATTCGATCCGGACGACTCCGATAAATGTGCTGTAATTTTGAATAATAAGTATCTGTGCGAAGTTTCATCGCTATAGCTTAAAAAAATATGATATATGGCCAAAACCGACCTCCAGTTGTATGACAGCTATTAGATATAGTTGTCCGATCCGGCCGGTTCCGACTAAACTTCAGCACAAACTTAATATACTATTTTCTTCGGAAAGAGTATAAATATGTGACCAAACCAAATTGCAAGGGAATACTTTCAAAAATGCATTTTAAACACTTTTGGGAGAATTGGGGGTTGCTATTCAAAACATTAAATATTTGCTACCGTGTACGCTATTCGTGATTATACATGTCAAATTTGATGCCTATAGCTTTTATAACTCTCAATCTATGGCCCAAAAACGCTGGTCCGAAATTCGATTTTTTTCGATAGCTTTTGAACGGGACGAGTATTCGATAACATGAAAAAACTTTATCTGTCCCGGGACTTTGAATCACTTGGTAAGATATAAAATAATAGCTCAATAAAAGAATGGGAATTATATCAAAAGAACTGAAATTTCATGGCAAAAATGGCAAAGAATGTGGTAGCGAAATTCCGAATTCAATCCTTCAAAAACTAAAAAAATTTAAAAATCTGTAAGATTTTCAAGACTATGCGTTATTAGGATTATTTGGTGCTTGGAGCTATTAATACTTTTAAGTTATATTCAAAAACTGCTGGTTTTAAATCGATAAATTTTTAACGGGATGAGTTAACTATGAAATTAATCAAATAGATTTGGCCGTGAATACGAGAACTTTGTATTTCAAATATGAAGCTCTTATTGTCTCTGAGATCCGCGAGATATACAGACAGACATGGCTAGATTGACTCGCTGATACTTCCCAACTTCATTAAACAATTGTTACCTATTTTTAATGGATTTAGGGAATAAAAGCAGACAAGCTTCTACTTATCACCTATAAATGAGACAGATCGTATTCCCTTACCCCACTTCTACTCCCACACACAACCTTCTTGATCTTTATTGTTTGTTAGATATGACTGAAATATCTCTGGGTTTTTGCCGTCTTCTTTATATGAAGGGTAGCTGGGCCTAACGATCCCCGCTTCCCCCAAAACTCTTCCATCTGGTAGTAGCAGCTTTGCTATAATGTGCTTCGTGCTTCGTGTAAGAAGTCATTAACACCAAAACAGAAACCGCATGGTCGCTTAAAGTATTAAAACCCTGCACTTCCAAGCACTTATCGAACGAAACCGCAGAGGCATGCTGATTTGCAAAACCATTGCAAACTGCTACGTTGCCAGTCTGCGCCTGCATTTCACAAAATGCGTTAATAATAAGTGGGAAAGGATTATCATCGGCGTGCAAGTAATACTTACTTCATACTTACCTACCAATGTTCATCCATACAAACACACACATACTGCAAGCAGTGCAAGCAGTTTAAGGAGGCTAACTTCTTCACAAGGCCCCTCACTATGGAAAGGCTAATCTTAAATAGCTGCTGTGTTTAGTGTCCGATCTTTTGTGAAATTTGTAGGGTATAAAATTGGCTATAAAATGATCGATCAAATCCAATTGCAAGGTGGTATGACCTTAAAAAGTTAGTGTTTTTAACTTGTGGGGGGGGGGCTGGAGTACGGTATCCAAAAAGCTAAATATTTTTTAAATGCATATACTATTTGAGACTATATATACAAAAACACTAGTGTGAAATTAAATATTATCGATCACTTTTGAACGGGTTGAGTTATACCCTTTTTACCCATTTTTAATGGGTTCATGGTATAATAAGGACAAAACCGACAGCCAGTAGTATGACAGCTGTAACATTAGTAATTCAATCCCGAAAGTTCCGACTTATTTGCAGTTCACCTAAATACTAAGGTTATGTGCCAAGTTTCATCGCAATAGCTTTAAAGCACGTGAAATATGACCAAAACTGACTTCCAGTTGTATGGCAGCAGTAAGGCATAGTAAGCAGTTCATGCCGTTTCCGATAAAAGTGCTGTATATTTAAAACAAATGTGCACTACAGTTAAAAAAGGTCTTTGTGCAAGTTTCGTCCTGATAACTTTATAAACATGGTAGCTATGGCTAAAACCGACCTCCAATAAGCTATAAGACAAACTCGTCTGTTCTGGCCGTTCCGACAAATTTGCTGTATTTCGTAATTATACCCTGAACCCATTGAAAATGGGTAAAAATGGTATAATGAAGTTGTGCAAAAGTATGTAACAGGCATAAGGAAGCATCTCCGACCATATAAAGTGTATATATTCTTGATCAGTATCAACAGCCGAGTCGATTTAGCCATGTCCGTCTGTCTGTCCGTCCGTCTGTCCGTCTGTATGAACACGCGGATATCAGAGACTATAAGAGCTAGAGACTTCATATTTGGCATATAAGTTCTCGTAATCCCGGAACAGATCAAGTTTATTTCATTGTATCGATAACCCGTACCGTTTAAGAGTTATCGATAAATTTCGATTTCAGACCAGCGTTTTTGGGACATAACTTCAAAGTTATAAGAGCTATAGGCCCCAAACTTTGCATGTATGATCTCGAATAGCATACACATGTAACAAATATTTCAGGATTTTGGATACCACCCCCCAATCCCCCCAAAAGTTAAAAAAAAACGCATTTTTGAAGGTAAGACCTTGCAATTTGGTTTGATCACATATGTATGTTATTAACAATTGTTTGCCACAAAAATTTCAATAAGATCGGACAATAAACACAGAAGTTATTTAAGATTTAACTTTCCATTATGTGGGGCTCAGTGAAAAAGCAAGCTAACTGCTAAAGCCGCTTGCACTGCTTGTTCTGCAGCATGTGTGTGTTCGGATTAGTATGAATGATTGTAAGGACTGGGTTCAGGGTATCTCGTAGTCGGGCACTCCCGACTAGAGCACTCTTACTTGTTTTTGGTTAATGTGTCAAGTTTCATCACAATAGCTTTAGAAAACATTGGAAATATGGTATTCAGCTCAATGCTAACTTTATGCTACAGTGGTGCGATCCGGCTAGTTCCGAAAAAGAAGACGCGAGAGGACCGTTTCATAGTTATAGAAAATTAATGAATTTAAATATGCGCACGAAGCGCCACCTATATCAATATGTTAGTATGTTAGTTAGTATGTTTTTTAGTATATAAGCTAGTATATACCGAAATAGGGCAACACTGATCGGAAAATTCATCGATAAGCACAAGCAGACGGCGGCAACAATCGATGGAAGAAGAGGAAACGAAGGAGGACGGCAACTCTTAAATAAATCGTGAGACGGAACACACGTGCCCGCCGCGGGAAGTAAGGAACACGAGACGACACGTGACAACGTCGCTGTACAGTACTGCGCCTACTCACAGAATTGCGAATGGACGTCGTCGCCGCCGTCACTGCCGCTGATACTTGCTTCTTCGTTGCCTGTGGTCGCCGTTGCAACCGCGCCTGCACACCGCTGCCTGTGCCCTGTAGCCGCCTACGCCTGCTCCTGCCTACACCAGCTGCTGCCTGTGCCTGTTGCTGCCTACGCCTGTTGCTGCGTGTGCTTACCGCTGCCCACGTCCGCTGCTGCTGCATTCACTGTCACCTACGTTTGGCGCTGCTGCGTGTTTTGTCGGGTAAGCTGGCCGGTGGCTCGATTCAAAACTATTGGGGCTGCTTAGCAGCCCACAGTTGGTGCGGTATATCCGTTTGGCAGGGTAATCATGTCAAATAATCAATAAATAAAAGTTTGAATATATATTATAAATCTTTCTCTTTTTCTGTATTGTTCTTGTATTCAACCCGCATGGGGGAGGCGTAAGGGATGGTACAACGAGTTGTCCGAGCATTGCTCTTGAATCTGCGACTACCAATTCTTTGGTCACTCCCACGCGTAATGGTTGTGGAGTGGTGCAACAGGTGTTGTGGGCCTAATAAGGCGGTTGAACGGGGATAGCGGGATCACGGGGCGTCGCCCTGTATGTTACGGTCCCTATTTATCCGACATATTCCGGCCAACTAGCACTTAAAGGTTGACGTAGGAGAAATATGAGGGGTGGTATAGCAAGTTATCCGGGCAAGGCCCTAGTCTCTGCGAGGCGCACCTCTTGTATCATTCCCATGTATTACTTCTACAGGGCATCACTCGTACTTGGTGAGGGGACCTAAGGTGATGGCTATGATTAGGCAGTTTGGTCTTCCGACCTTTTTTATAACATTTTCGGCAGTAGATACCAGATGGACGGAGCTCGTAGTCTTACTATCCAAAAACGAAGATAAGATAGACATTTCAGAGGATCTAGCATCAAATTTAAATTTAATGACAAAGTCCGTCTTATCAGAGCTGATAAAGTGACTTGTGCTAGGTATTTTGATTTTTGATATAGTCAGCTTCTAAAACTAATGAAAAAAGAAGGCGGTGTTTTTGGTGGAGATAGAGTCATTAAATTTTATTGGCGAGTTGAGTTTCAGCAAAGAGGGTCACTTCACGGCATGTTTTGGCTGAAAGACGCCCCCAAGCTTGACTCAAACGATGAGTCAAGTATTCCCCCCGTTAAGTCTTTTATTGATCAGCTTATCACAACTGATACCTGTAACTCGTATGTGGCTCTATTCTTGGAGAATCAAATACACAATCACGAGCATTCATGTAGGCGTGAAGTTAGAGGAAATCAAATATGTAGATTCGATATTCCATACCCTCCCATGCCCAAACAAAGATTATTTTCCCATTAAGTGAAGATGCTCAAAATGTAGATGAGCATCGTAGAAATTTTTAAAGAATTCAAAATTTATTAGAGTATCTGTTGATCATGAAACCATAGAGCTGCTTAGCAATATTAATAACTTTTTGTCCCATGATCAACTTAACCTTAGTTATGAGTGCTACTTAAATGCACTTAGGTCGAGTAGAAAGAAACCAAAAATATTTTTGAAGCGCTCAATCGCAGCTGTTAAGCTTAACGCTTATAATACTCACCTACTTCTACTTCGGCGAGCTAAAATTGATATTCAGTTTATATTATATCCCTATGATTGCTGTAGCTACGTCGTTTATTATACTAACAAGTCTCAAAGAGGAATTTCCAAGTTAATGCGTGAAGCAGTTAGTCAGATAAGTAGGGGCAATTTAACTATACAACAAAAGTTACAAGACATAGACATAGACACAAGTTTATCTCGGGTACGGAAAAATTAGCTCAGGAAGCCGTTTACTGCTGCTTAGAAATGCATGTGGATTTCAAAGAAATATTTGAGCTAGGTCTGCTCGACCATTATGTTCAGCGCCCCGACGCTTTAGAAAGCTTATGCTAAGCTGATTTTGCGGTTTTTTATAGTTTTAGCAAACGGCATAGTGGTGGTCGCCAATATAATGATGGTGAAAATTACATCGAAACGCCACGGTCTCAATCATTAGTTTGCACACTTCGCGTTAATAGTGGTTTCATTAGGAAAAGATTGAGTCCTTGTGCAATCCGATATAGAAGATTCAATATTAATATTGATAGGAGAAATTATTTTAGAGAGCTAGTCATGCTATATGTCTCATGGAGGGATGAAAACTTGGAATTAGTAATTTGGAATTGTGAATTTTTTTGAAGATAAAATCTAGAGTTAATTGTGACAAATCGTAGGAAATATAATAACTTGGATGATACTGAGCTTCAGAATGCACTTAGTAGTGCAATTCAGGATGAAAATGAAGTTTAATTTTGCCAGATATAAATCCTCGGTTTAATGTCTTAAATGTCGATGCAAATGAAGATGAAAACGTAGGAGATAGAGATGTCCATGTAATTAAGCTTCCAGCTATAATTTCAGCTGAAAGCTTAGCTAATGTTGTCTGATCGCTTAATTTATGGAAGAAAGTATATCTCACCCATGTTTTGCACAATGCCAGTAACATATCCGTCTACCATGAATTTGTTGGAGGTGGCGCTGGTGTCGGCAAGAGCCGACTTATATCAGCAATTTTTCAATTTTTGTCCGTAATGTACAATAGCAAACCAGGAAGTGATCCAAATCTAGCTACAATTTTACTGTGTGCACCAACATGTAAAGCTGCTTTCGGAGTCAGTGGTTCGACACTGCATTCCATGTTTTCACTTCCAATAAACCTTAAGCCTTAAGCCATGATTTCGTTAACACTTTGCATTAAAGGTTGATTGACCTTAAACTCATTACTATTGATGAAATATCATTGGTAGGCTCCAAAATGTTTTCCCATTCGGACAAATTTTCAAAAATTCTTCTCCATTTGGTGGTATTTCTGTCATAGTGTTCGGGGATCTACGAAAGTTATCACATGTAGTTGATAGTTGGATATTTGAATCCAACTCATATGATCCCTATATTGAAATTTTTACTTCTTCTATGTGGGACCTTTATAAGTATATTGAGCTTACAGAAATTATGCAGCAGTGGGGAGACCAATTATTCGCTTGTGCCTTAAATAACATGGCATCTGGCAATATGACAGCCGATGATATTTCTCTTGTCTATGTCAGCCATCGGACATCCCCGATGATGCAAATCATCTCTTATGTACAAATGCGGCGACAGATAGTTTTAATACCACCAAATTGAATTCAATTCTGACTGATCAATATTTCTCTAGGGAAAATGATTTTTTTAAAGCTACACATTTAAATTTAGATGCCGTTAGTAGCTTCAGATCGTCCGAAACATAGGGATTGCGCATGTCCCTTCTTTTAAAAGCAACTGCCATATACTTGATAACGGTCAATGTAGATACTGGTGATGGGCTACTAATGCAAATAGATTTTGATACATCCAGAACTCCAAGTACCTTATGGATTAAATTTTCAGAGGAAAGCGTAGGAGTATTTGCTTGCTCAAAGTGCACACATCGCGCAGAATATTCGTGAACCCCATTTCAAAATATAGCTTTCAATATCGAAGAAATGAGCCAGTTACCATTAACCATAGGCAATTTCTAGTTGTACCTGCATAATGTATAACTATTCAGAGAAATTAAAGGCGCTACGTATAGCAAAGTGGTGGTCCACACTTGCCCTCGTATGTAGCGTGCTGCAATATACGTAGCGTGTAGTCGTGCAAAAACTGCTTTTCGTTTGTTTATCATTGGCGATTTTCTTCCTCCTAGGCTTCCCAAAAATGATGATAAGGTTCAGAACCAAAGTCAGAAATTGCGGACTGAAAGACGTGCAGATAAGTTAATACTTGAGTCTTCTGTTGTATTTTTCGTTGAATCCTCTTCATACGCAAACGAAAATGTTGATATTCCCGGGTTTACCATTGCTGTGCGTCTATATTGTGAGATAATGCCTGACGCAGTTCGATCTAAGAGAGGCATCATCATTTACATTAGGAATGAACTTCCAGCGGTAGAAAAACTTCTGGATCAGCCGCTTTTGAGTATGCAATATTTTGGTTTAAGTCTATAAGTTTTTAGTTATTTATGAAAGTCCGAACTATTTGCTATGCTTACGACAGAAATTGCGAATATATTTCGAGAATATTAATTTTTAAAAGGTGATTGTGTTGTATTATGAGATTTTAATTTGCGCATAAAACAATTTGATAGCCGTATTAGGAGTTTGTATAATAAACTAGTCGGGAAAGGGAATTAGGTCTCTGTTAGATTTGAAAATGAAATGAAACTATTAATGGTGCTCTCCCATTGATGGGGTTTTAAAATATTGCCGGTGGGGGCAAAGGCGCTACGACCTTTGAAACAGTTTATAGTAACCACAGTGGTATTTCCCTTATTATTCAGGATAGTATACATTGAATAAATATTAAATATATATGTAAATAAATATTATATAATTATAGTTGAATATTTTACGTTTTTATGTAAGACATAAAACATACGCTTAAATTTATAAGAATGGAAGTAGAATATTTCTCATCACTGCTTTTTTTTTGTTGGTCGTTTTTTCTAAATGGGCTCTGATCAACTTTATACTGTTTTTCTTTGGAGCTATCTTTTCCCCCACAAAGTAGACGCCTCGAATCTTCCATTCTTATATTTATATATATATAATATTCTATGATATATACTTTTTATATTTAATTTTGTTTTCTTAATTCATTTATCTTAATTATTTAGATTTCTGAGTCATTCTGATTCTAAGCTTAGTATATTGAGATACTGTTTTCACTCATCATGCCACAGGACGCTCTTGAGTGAAAGCATCCTGCTTTTCCCTCTCTCTCGTTGTAGTTGCTAGTCATGCAGCTTCCAACGATCAGTCACAAGGATGCCATCCTGCCGGAAAACAGATGACAGTCACTAAACAATTCGAGTACCAAAATAAATCAAATAACAGATGTCGCAAGCAACACATGTCGCGTCTGAGTGAACGGCCGACAGAGGGCGGTACTTGCATATTAAGTAGATGCCTACTCTCAGGTGTTATGCTAATCTCGACTAAAGAATAAAGTAATGTTGGCCTCTTAATAAATCTTTGCTGATGAGCTTTTGAAAGATTGGACTTTTAAGAGATTGAGCTTTCTGCTCCTATGTAATCAGAGATCAGATGGATCTCTCTCTTAGGGTGTCTTACATCAGCCTGGACTTATGCCACGTCGACAGAATTGACCCTTTGATAGAAATAGCGATTCAAGCGTGTGTTTACAATAACTATGTGAACGTGCGAGCGCTTGAATTGTTATTTCCCCCAGTGGTATCTTATTACATATCATAATTTGGGTGCGAGTACATAATAGGTATTAGGTGCAATACATATGTCACTTCCCCATCCTTAAAATTTAGCCTGTCCTCTGGCGATTATCTTAGGATATAGTGTTGGGTCGATGACAATTATTTCGTTTTGGTTTGATGTTGGAATTGGGGGTATAATATTTGATTGTGAGGTTTCTGTTTGTTTCTTAGATTTATAATTTTTTTTTTGTGTGGTATGTTTTTTGTACTTATAGCTAAAATATGTTATTAATGTAATTATAACAATTATAAGTGCTGTTAGAGTTTTAATTTGGAATGTGTTATAATGTTTCGTTTGTTCTTGTATGATTTCTTTTACTTGAATGTAGGAAATTGGTTCTAATTTAGTTACGATATTGTTCACATAATTCGTTTGTGTATAATCTATACAAGTAATAAAAATTTCTTCTAGTTGGATTGAACAATTGAATGCTTTTATAATATTATTATTTTCTATTATTATTATTTCTCTATTCAAACAATATTAAATCTATTTCCAGTTGTATGGCAGCTATGAGTGGTCCGATCCGGCCGGCTCCGTTGAATGTGCTGTCTTTTTGAATAATAAGCATATGTGTAAAGTTTCATCGCGATATATTTGAAAACATGGGATTTATGGCCAAAACCGACTTCAAGTTGTATGACAGTTACAAGATATTGTGGTCCGATCCGGCCGGTTCCGACCAATGTGCTGTCCCTTTAAAAAATAAGTCCTTGTGTAAAGTTTTATCACGATAGGTCAAAAACTGAGGGACTAGCTTGCATACATACATACAGACAGATAGACAGACAGACAGACGGACATGGCTAGATCAATTTGTTTTGTCATTCTGAGCATACTAGCAGTAACTTTTGGGGGTCTCCGACGCTTCCTTCTATGCGTTACACACTTCAGCACAAACTTAATATACTATTTTCTTCGAGAAAAGTATAAAAAGCACATATTATTCTGTTATTTATGGTGTTATTGTAATTCATACGATTATTTGTTCCTATGTTTGTGTGTGCACAAAACTAAACCACAGTTTGTATTGTGTTATTGTTGCCTTAAACTAGAAAATAAAATAAACAAAACGTCAACAAACTAATTAATGCTGAGAGAAAAAAATATTATTATAAACAAGAAAATATTGTATTATTAAAATGCTAATTAATTAATGCACTACAATTAGAAATTAACTAATTAATAACAGAACACAGCTTCTTGGGGTTAAAAGAATAGAATTTTTTGCATAACATAACTAAGAACGTACGCATACAGATGTCAAAATATATATGAATTCGAATATCTACCATTGCTGATTGCTGTAGTTTAGCCTTGGAAAACTTTTGACTTATGGGTATACTAAAAACGAACTTACCGCGCAAAGTTTATTAAATAATCTTTTGATATTATATAGAATATATAATATAATATAAAATAATATATATGTATATATATATATATATATATATATATATATATATATGTATATATATGTGAATATATGTATATATATGTGTATATATGTATATATATGTGTATATATAACATACATGTCTAGGAACAAAACCGTGCTCTGTTGAGCCCGGAGTACTTTTGAAGTTGCAGTAACATCAGTAGCTCAATTGGCACCCACATTGCGCATCTGATGCAGCTCTGATGCGGTGGGTGTCAGAGGGCGGCGCTTGAGGCAGACCTTGAAAGACTCAGGCGTTATGGTGGCGCCCACATTCCCCTTAAGGCTGGGTAGTGGCTGGCCCTCGGGCACCGCAATATCGAAGCAGTGCATGAACGAGGAAAAGAATAGGAAGAGCTCCATGCGTGCCAGGACATCGCCCAGGCACATGCGTCGACCCATACCAAAGGGTATAAAGTACTCCGGCCTGCGCACCTTGCCCTCCGTATCGATAAAGCGTGCCGGACGAAACACCTCGGGCTTCTCCCACAGATTGGGGTCCTTGTGCACGGTATTGATCAGCGGTATAACATGCGAGCCGGCTGGTATGATATAGCCGTTCAGTTCCACATCTCTGCAAGACAGAGGTAGAGAAAAAAGTCTGTTTTAAGTGTTTAAATTGAGGGCTGCTTTAATTTAACCGGAACTCATTAGAAATGGGTAAAAAGGGTATAATGAAGTTGTGCAAGCGTATCTAAAAGGCATAAGAAACCATTTTGACAAAAATGTAAGGCATATAACAGCTAAGGCCACAAAATAAGATAATATAAGAAAGATATGACCTTGGTTTGCTCACACTTTTTATTGACAATTTTGTGACAAACAAATTTTACAAAGATCCGGACAATAAACACTGAAGTTACTTACGTTCATTTTCCTTAGTGCTTGCAGCGTGTGCGTGTTTGTTTGTATGTCTGGGTTCAGGGTATCTCCTAGTCGAGCACTCCCGACTAGATCACTCTTACTTGCTTATATATGATTTGTGGCCTGTAACATGTTTCGGTTATCAGCTGACAAGCCTCTAATCTGCGGTATCAAGTACGAAGAGCCAAAACTGGGCCAAGCTGCTACGCAAACGAAACGCAGCTTGCAGCTGAGCAGGGAAAACTGAATGAAAGACAGTTTCCCAGTTGCCAGTGCCAAAGCCATTTGATTGCAATCTGGTCCCATTGGCCATTCAGATAGATTGGTGTGAATGAATGATATAACGACATGGCTCTCGTTGTCGTGAGCTCTATAAAATTATATATATTATGGATCCGTATCAACAGCCGAGTCGATCTAGCCATGTCCGTCTGTCTGTCTGTCCGTCTGTCCGACCGTCTGTCAGTTTGAACACGCGGATGTCAGAAAGAGAGACTTCATGCATTTAGAATATAAGCTCTCGTAATCCCGGGACAGATCAAGTTTGTTTCATTTTATCGATAACTCGTCCCTTTCAAAACTTATCGATAAATTTCGTTTTCAGACTAGCTTTTTTAGGCCCCAAATTAGGCATGTATAATCTCAAATATCATACACATGTTAAAAATATACAATACAATACCGCCAAAAGTTTAAGAAACGCATTTTTGAAGTTATGGCCTTGCAAATAGGTTTGGTCACACATTTTATAGACAATGTTATGTCCTAAAAATTTCAGAAAGCTCGGGCAATAAGGACAGAAGTTATTTAAGATTTTATTGCCAACTGCTTAAGCCGCTTGCACTGTTTGCAGTTTGCAGTGTGTGTTTGTATGCATACACACTATTAGACAAGTATGAATGAATGTAAGGACTGGGTTCAGGGTATCTCCTAGTCGGGCACTCCCGACCAGAGCACTGTTACTTGTTTATTTTAATCATACTACATATTTTTATAAAGTTCGTTGTTATTATGTCAAAATTAATACATTTGATACTTGTGTTGATTTAAAAACATTTTTACTAAGGTTACTTAGAAATCATTTCGTTAAACAGCAACAGAAACAACATTAATATCATAATGGAAAAAAATGAGTATCAAACACTACGCATCATGACACTGACATTTAAAAAAAGAGTTTAAATAATTTTTGGGTAAAATCTAAAGCATTTTCAATTGAAATCAATGTATAACATTCTAAAATTAATCGCACTGAAATATTGCTTCAGGTTTCGCTGCAAGCGGCTCTTGAATTGTTGGCCGCGAAAACCTTCTTTATTTGTCCCGTGAAAACCCGTTGATTTTTTGCATATATCTAGAAAACATAAAATGTCCCAAAATCACCCTTAGCACATATTATAGGACTACTGATGAGCTATAAGTTAAGCTAGTTGTCAGAATAAAATCCGTTTTATTTTGCCTGTTTTTACTTCAACTGCGTATGATTAAAAAAATATGACACCTGGAAACGCCCATATATATTAATAATATAATACAGTTGACAATTTTATTTAAGTATAATATCCATATATTCAAAATTTACAGCTTTAAAGGTATACAAAGAGTTTTATTATTTAAGGAACATTGACTTGCTGATCTTTAATGAATGCTACAATTTGTAAAATATATTGAAAAGTGTGTTAAACTTTTATCAAATTCTAAATCTATTATGTTTACACTCAAATATTTGTTTACAAATTATTTCTTAGCTCCACCTCATTCAATATCTGTACTAAAACTATTTTATTTTTTTTAGTATTTCACCAAGACTTAAATATGAAGTATCACCATCAGACCAATCTAATCCACCTTATCTTAAGAGATTTCCTTGTAGTTTCATCTGTCTCTTTAATATTTTATGGCGGCTTAAAGTGAAAGAAATGGGGAATGACGGAACCAGCTTGCATGAATGCCAACTCCTCAACAACAAGCTGACTTTCGTTTAGAAGCAAATATTGGAAATCAAATCAACCAGAACAGCTGAGTCTCTACTTTGAGCATATTGTTACCGATGTTTTTGATGTACTGTGACAAGTGATCCTGATTTCCTATTAAATAGAGTTTTTATAGTCAATTTTAATTTAGTTTCAAATATAATACCAAACAATATGGACACGCTTCATACAAAAATGAGAACAAATTCAAGAAAAACACAAGATTATGAAATATGTTTTTCATTTAAATATTATGTAAATAATTCAATTACAATTAAAATGTGGATTCAACAAGTAGAGAGTTCACCCCCGTTACCCTGGATGCAGCAATACAAGCGTAATTTTATTGATTTTGGAAAAGATTACTGGTCTCAATAGTGACATATAAGGAGTATATTCAGTTAAGGCTTGAGCAGTTTGAGCTTCTGATGCATGATACAATAATTCATCATTTATTAATTGATACAATTAAGTGTAATTTGACGATTAGAAATTCTTACAAGCAATGGAAATTAATATTAAAATCGTATACTCATAAAATCATATTTGATAGTTATTCATGGAGATTGTTTTTACGACGGGGAATCATTTCACATCTTTCTTATGTTGGACCACGATATTAATATATTTGAAATATGATATTAGGCTTACAGATCTCGAAGAAAGTTATGAAAATTATGTAGAAATGGATTTACCCGCCTATGCTCTTGATAAGCGAAGATCGTTATGGAAGCGCATTCGAAATATGGACATCTATTCAAAACTGAACAGATAATTATTATTCAAAGAGACATCACATTGGTCGGAGCCGGCCGGATCGGATCACTATATCGCATATATGAGCAAACAAACCCAAGCGCAAGTAAGCTTTTGACAGTCTGCTCTTCAAGCATTTTGTCATCGATCATCAAAACTGCTTGTGGCGTAAGGGGTAAAGTGGTGCGCTGACAAACGAAAGGTCCTGGGTTCGGTACCAGCGGTGACTGGTCATTTATTTACACTTTTTATACCCTGAACCCATTACAAATGGGTAAAAAGTGTAGTATGGTTTTGTGCTAAAGTATGTAACAGGCATAAGGAAGCATCTCCGACCATATAAAGTATATATATTCTTGATCAGTATCAACAGCCGAGTCGATCTAGCCATGTTCGTCTGTCTGTCCGTCCGTCTGTATGAACACGCAGATATCAGAGATTATAAGAGCTACAAACTCATATTTGGAATATAAGCTCCCGTAGTCCCGGGACAGTACAAGTTTGTAATTTGATCGATAACTCGTCCCGTTCAAAAGTTATCGATAAGTTTCGATTTTAGACCAGAGTTTTTTCAACATAACTTGAAAGTTATAAGAGCTAGAGGCACAAAATTTGGGATGTATAGTATACACATGTAACAAATATTTCACTTTTCGGATACCGTACCCCAATCTCCCCAAAAGTGAAAAACACTACTTTTTCAAGGTAAAACAACTGTAATCAAATTCATTTGCTACCAATGTCTTAGAACAAAAACTACAACGCGAAAAAAAAGATCAGTATATTGGAGTTTGTCAGCGCATTTCAAAACTGTTTGGTGGCGTAATTATTAGGGTGCAGCGCTGACAAACGGGAGGACATGGTTCAAATCCCAGCCGCGACTTATTTTTTTTTCTAACTATTTTTTTCAAATATTTATCAAATAGCTTGAATTCAATAATTTAAAAGAATAATATATAATAAAATTAATTTTTCTTTTGAATCGCCTATTCTTTCTTTGTCCCCTTCTCCATCTCTTCAAATTACTCCACTACCGTCCCCAGTGGATCCAATCATACCCCCTCCGCAAATCTTTCCACTTCGGTTAGAGTTGTTTCTCGTCGCAAACGCAGAACTTCTCAAAGCCCAATTACAACTGAAGTTAGCTACATTGATATTGCAATTTCAGAGCAACCACCAGCTTGAAATGTGGTTGCCCATAGAAAGCAAGTTTTCATATTCAGGCTTGATTCTGATACTACTTTTGACTCTATAGTCAAGACTACCGCTAGCGTATTGGTAACCAAATTGTTCCACACGACACGTTCCACATAATTTGTGATCCAAAATTTTGGCCACCACATGATAGTTAACGAATTTAAACCTAAAAATCGGAGCAGCCCTCCTCCTGTCTCACTTCCAGCTGGTAGTTCGGTTAGCAGTAATATCTCAAAAAACTTGATTCCGATTCAACTACCATTCAATATCAGAATGTTAGAGGCCTTATGGCTCAACTTACAAGTATATTCTCTAATAGCACTTCTTTTGAGCACTTCTATAGACGTGATCGGCCGAATAGAGGTGGTGTAGTTTTAAATGCCATTAGAGCCACGCTCCAATCGGAAATTTGTAATTTTACTATGCCTGCTAATGTAGAAATTGTTGCTGTTAAAGTAATATTCCCATCAAAGGCTCTTTTTATTACTTGCTCTTATATCCCTCCTTCTTCTGATATTAAAGTTTATATGCGACACATCTCTTATATCAGAGAAGTTTCTACCCAAGTGTGGGATAGTGACCTTTTTGTGGTTTTACGCGATTCTAATCTGCCTAATATCACATGGTAATTTTTCAGCAGCACAAATTAACTTATTCCGTCAGCTCAGCATGATTTTCTTGAGGGCATGCTTGATCTTTCGTTGTTTCAGATCAATTCAATTCATAACCAATTGGATAGAATTCTTGATCTCGTTTTTATCCCAGTTATTCTGTGTCTAGGTCACTTCCAGTAACAGTCCCTGAAGATTCTTACCATCCCACTATAGAAATCTCTTTTTCTTTTCAAAGGCTTCCGCCTTATCTTTACCAACCTCAAATAAGCCAATATTTTGTTTTCGTAAGGGGAACTACACCCTACTTAATCAGCTTATTTATTCAACTGATTGGTTTTTTTTTGGGCAATGCTGTTAATATAGATTAAGCTATTAAAAGATTCTACGTAAACATTAATGCGCTCTTTGGCATTTATATACCTAAATACGTTCGAACATCTGGTCTAAATAAACCACCATGGTTCACACCAAGACTTTCGTACTTAAAAAACCAAAAATCAAAATGTTATATAAAATTTAAGAAGTTTAACTCTTATTTCGTATTGTCTATATACTCTATTGCCAAATCAAACTTTTTTCTTTTAAACTCTCAATGCTACGAGAATTATCTTGCTCGATGCAAACGTCAGTTCAGTCAGGATCCTAAACAATTTTACAATTTGTGAATTTTAAGCGCAAATCTACTGGTTTGCCTTCTCCGTTTTTTCTTGGGATGGAAAAAGCTAGTAATAATTCTGCTGCTTCTGAGCTATTTTCTATATTTTTTCAGTCAACCTATTCCTCTGTCACCCCTACTAATACTTATCCTTTTCTAATTTCCCCTTCTAACAACCTATTTACTCCAACCATCTCTAACAATTCACTTTTATGTTCTATTAAATTTCTAAAATCTTCTTTCTCCCCAGGGCCTGACAGCATCCCTAGTTGTGTGCTTAAGGACTGTTGTACTTCGCTTATTCAACCATTGCTAAAGCTTTTGAACCTATCCCTTGATTCTGCAGTCTTCCCATCATATGGAAGGAATCGTTTGTTATTCCTTTACATAAAAATGGTGGGAAGTCAGATATTTAGAACTATAGAGGCACTGCAAAATTATCAGCCATCCCAAAATTATTTGAAACAAGTAAGAGTGCTCTAATCGGGAGTGCCCGACTAGGAGATACCCTGAACCCAGTTTTGACATCTATTCATACTTGCCTAATAGTGTGCATACATACAAACTCACACATACTGCAAGCAGTGCAAGCGGCTTAAGCAGTTAGCTTGCTTCTTCACTCAGGCCCACACAATGGAATGTAAAATCTTAAATAACTTCTGTGTTTATTGTCCGATCTTTCTAAAATTTCTAGGACATAGCATTGGCTATAAAATGTGTGACCAAACCAAATTGCAAAGTCATACCTTGAACTTTTGGGGGGATTGGGGGGTGGTATCGAAAAAGTGAAATATTTGCTACATGTGTATGCTATTCGAGATACTACATGCCAAATTTGGGATCTATAGCCCAAAAACGCTAGTCTAATATCGAAATTTTTCGATAACTTTTGAACAAGTCGAGTTATCGAAAAATTGAAATAAACTTGATCTGTCCTGCCACTACGAGAACTTATATTCCAATTATGAAGTCTCCAGCTCTTGTAGTCTTTGATATCCGTGTGTTCATACAGACGGACGGACGGACAGACAGACAGACAGACGGACATGGCCAGGTCGACTCGGCTGTTGATACTGATCAAGAATATATATACTTTATATGGTCGGAGATGCTTCCTTATGTTACAGTTACATACTTTTGCACAAAGTCAATATACTCTTCTTACCCATTTTTAATGGGTTCAGGGTATAAAAATCCGTACTTCGACTTTGCAACATTTTTGTAAGTCGATTATTTCCCCTGCCCAACATGGTTTTATTAAGAGACGGTCCACCACGACCAATTTGCTTGAGATTACCTCCCTGGTTTTACTTATATTATATATAATGGCTACAGTAAATCATTTGACTCTGTTAACCATGATATATTGCTATATAAGCTTGATTGTTTACGATTCCCTTCCACATTTCTTTTATGGATTGCCACCTATTTGAAAGGTCGCTCTCAAAGAGTATTGCTTAGGTCGACTACCTCGAAAATGGTTCACGTTACTTCTGGTGTACCCCAAGGTAGTCATCTTGGACCTTTATTGTTTACTCTCTTCATTAATGACCTGCCTTCTATCATATCACACTCTCGTATTCTTATGTACGCAGATGATGTGAAACTTATTTTTTCGTACACCGATCAATTGTATCATACTCATCTGCAAGATGATTTGAACTCTATGCCGCGTTGGTGTTCGGCCAATCAACTGCATCTGAATTGTTCAAAATGTATGTTCATGACTTTTAGTCGGTGTCGGCCCTAGTTAACCACTTATACGATTGACAATGTTCCATTGCAACGTATTCTTACAGTTACAAATCTTGGAGTCATTTTTGATAAGAAGCTTACCTTTCATCTGCATATGTGGACTATCACTAATGAGGCCAAGGGTGTACTTGGCTTTATTAAGCGTTGGTCGAAAGAATTTAACGATCCTTTCACCAAAAAACTGCTCTATGTTTCTCTAGTTCGTCCTATCCTTGACTACTGCTCATGTATGTATTTGGTGTCCGCAGTACAAAATCTTCCAAGAGCGAATGCAGAAGAAATGTCTGCTCTTTGCCTTACGTGGACTTAACTGGGATCCGAATCTCCATTCGACATCGTATTCCAGTAGGCTTTTACTAATTGATCTTCCGTCGTTACTCAACCGTAAAACAACGCTTGGTGTTGTCTCCCACACAAGTTAATTAACAGCGATATAGATTCTTCCTTTCTGTTAGCTCGCCTAAACTTTTTTTTTCCTAGTAGGCCAACTAGAAACTACGTCCCCTACATTTTACCTTCATGCTCTACTGATTACGCTTTTGCACAATTATCTTCGTGTTCTTTGCAAGGCCTATAACGACGTGTTCCATGTAATCTCGGTTGAGCTCTCTCTCCCATTAATAAAATCTTAGATTCTTTTGTATTTACGGGACTCCTCTGCCCGTATTTAGTTAAATCTATTTTCCCTTTTCTTTCCTGACTATATCTTTATTTCGCTCCTTTATTTTTCTTAATTCTCTCTCTATCGTCTATTTCACTCTCAAAAAAATATTTTTATACTCTTTTCGAAGAAAATAGTATATTAAGTTTGTCCTGAAGTTTGTAACGCATAGAAGGAAGCGTCTGAGACCCCCAAAAGTTACTGCCAGTATGCTTAGAAAAACAAAACAAATTGATCTAGCCATGTCCGTCTGTCTGTCTGTCTGTCTGTCTGTCTGTCTGTCTGTATGTATGCAAACTAGTCCCTCAGTTTTTGAGCTATCGCGATGCAACTTTGCACAGACACTTATTATTCAAGGGGACAGCACATTGGTCGGAGCCGGCCGGATCGGACCACTATATCTTATAGCTGCCATACACCTCAAAGTCGGTTTTGGCCATAAATCCGATGTTTTCAAAGCAATTGCCTTAAATTTCCTTGTACACTTGAACATCCTTATAACTCATCTATGGGTAAAATCGCAAATCGATTGAGTCATAAACAGCGAAGATATTCGTCATTAAATATTTTGAAAAAAACAGGTGCATATGAGCAAACAAAGTCAAGCGCAAGAAAGCTTTTGATAGTCTGCTCTTCAAGGTATTTTGTCATCGATCATCAAAACGGTTTGTGGCGTAAGGCGTAAAGAGCCGCGCTAACGAACGCAAGTTCGAGCCTCGGCGGCGACTGATTATTAATTTAATACTTTTTTCTTTTTCTTCCTTCCAAATATATAACTGTAATCAAATTAATTTGATTCCAATAGCTTAGAACAAAAACAATGCCACGCGAAAAAACAAATGCTGACAAACGCGAGTTGCAGGTTGCAGGAAAACAAAACAAGGAAATTTGTAACAGTCGGCTCTTCAAGCAATTTTGTCAGCGATCATCAAAACGGCTTGTGGCGTAGTGGGTAAAGTTGCGAACTGTTGAGCGAAAGGTCCTGGGTTCAAGACCAGCGGTGGTCATTTATTTTCATTTTTTCTTATTCTTCTTTTCAAATATATAATAGCTGTAGTCAAATTAATTTATTTTCAATTTCCTAAATTGTTTCTATTTTTTTTTCATACATAAAGTAGCTTTAATAGATTAATTCAAAAGAAAAATTTAAATTCATTGGCAAAACCAATGCCACGCGAAAAAAAATATGGATCTCAAATTCTGTATATAAGCTCTCGTATGTTCAGATTAAGTTTTATGACAATTCAATTTCCGACAGCGGCCTTGAAAGGTATAAGAGCAACAGGCACAAAATTTGGTATGTATATTGTAGTATACATATGTAATGTAGTTTTGACTTTTTGGAAAAACTGAAACTTGTATATTGTTCAATTCGGTAGCACTTATGAATGCTAAGGGACGCGTCCACGAGCTGCGGATAGTGAAACGTCCCTGTTTACATGAATACCTTTATATATTTTATTTTATATGTAGGGGACTTATGTATGCGACATTAGTATCTGCGAATTAAATAAGCAGTCACGGAAAAATAGTGAAAATTGCTTAAAGGTTCGAAAAGAGTATTTAATCTTCGGCACGCCGAAGATAATCCTTCTCCACTTGTTTTTCTTTTCTTTATTAAGAAACTACTAAAAAAGATTTATTGATTTTTGGTTTGATTGGGTTTTTCTGGGTTTTCCCCAATCCTTGCAACAAATGTTGGACCAATGCTTTAATTTTGGTATTGATATCCCCAGAACTTACCGTAATTTTCGCGGTTTTTTCGCGTTGCATTGTTTTTGTTCTAAGACATTGGTTTCATATGAATTTGTCTTTTAGTTATTTTATATTTGAGAATAAGAAACAAGAAAGAATGCTCTAGTCGGGATTGCCCGGCTATGAGATACTATGAACCCAGTCCTCATATTCATTCAATGATATACATATAAACACACACATGCTGCAAGCAGTACAAGCAGTGCAAGCGGGGTAAGCAGTTAGCTTGCTGCTGCATTGAGCCCCACACTATGAAAAGTTAAATCGTAAACAACTTCTGTGTTTATTGTCCGATCATATATATTTATTATTGGGCATAATATAGGCAATAAAATGTATGACAAAACCGAATTACAAGGTCGTACCTTCAAAAACGCGTGATTGGGGGACTGGGGGATTGGTGGGTGGTATCCAAAAAGTAAAATGATTGTTACATTTGGTGCCTCTAGCTCTTATATTTTTCCAGTTATAGCCCAAAACACTAATCTAAAATCTAAATTTATCGATAACTTTTGAACGCGACGAGCTATCGATAAATTGAAATAAACTGGATCTGTCCCGGGACTACGAGAACATATATTCCAAATATGAAGTCTCTAGCTTTTATAGTCTCTGATATCCGTGTTCATACAGACATAGAGACAGACGGACGGACAGGCAGACAGACGGACATGGCTAAGTCGACTCGGCTGTTGATACTGATCAAGAATAAATATACTTTATATGGTCGGAGATGCTTCCTTATGTCTGTTACATACTTTTGCACAACATAATTATACAATTTTTACCCATTTTTAATGGGTTCAGGGTATAAAAAGGGTTCTTAGATAATTGAAGGGAAGCATTAATAAGAAATTAATTTTTAAGAAGAATGCGTTGTTTGAAAATATATTAGTTGGCTATGTAGATTCTGATTTGGGTGGTAATGAGATTGATAGGAAAGTAAAACGGGCTATTTATTTAAAATGCTCGGTAATGTACTGGAGAGAATATCAAACGTTATATTGGTTTTTTGTTGTATTTGGGTGTTTTAAAATTGTCTCAACTCAAAATGGCATGGTCAAAAGATTTTAAACTTACCGCTATAACAGATACAATGCCTCGAGGAATTTTTGAAAATATAACGCAATATTTGAACTTACACGAGAATACTAACCAATGCAAAAAAGGAGATTTGAACTATGACAAACTGCACAAGTTGTGCCCTCTACTATCAACCTATTGGGTTATGCAAACGTTGAAGTCCAATAGAAAAAGCTTATATTGATGTTGCAAGGCCTGCGATTGTTGCTTCTTGCAATAAGGGTATAGGTGGAGTGGATCTGGCAGATATGCTTATGGAGCTTTACAAGGTCAACCGCCACTCAAAAATGTGGCAGACTAGAATCTTTTGTTGGTGCCCGGGAACATCCGTTATAAAGTATTTGGTGAAAAAGGACGTTGCACATTGGCAAGACTGGAACACCAATGTCTAAATGCTTATGTCATGCAAGTGTCTAATAACAATAAAAACTATTTTATCTCTTAGTTACCTAAATTTTTAAAATATATCAAAAGAATTGTAAGCTGTTTCCAAAGAAAAAAAATTGTTCTATGTACCACTATGGCCCAATGTTGCCCACAAGCAACTTTCTGTAGCGCCCAAGCCGATGGGCGTGGCGACATACTTTTTTTTTTTAAATACTTGTTAAATAAATACAAAAATACTTTAAGTAAAAAAAAATTCTGCAGGATAAAAGTTTTGGTGGAAAGGGTTAAAGAAAAGTCTGTTCAAAACATACTTGCACTTGACTTTGTATACTCGAATATACCTTTTAATTTTAATAATGAGTTATAAGGATGTTCAAGTGTACAAGGAAATTTAAGGCGATAGCTGTAAAAAGATTGGATATGTGACCAAAACCGAGTTCCAGTTGCATGGCAGCTATATATATGTATATATATATATAGATAAAGTGGTCTGATCTTGACGGATCTGACCAATGTACTGTCCCTTTGAATAATAAGTCTCATGCAAAGTTTCATCGTGATAGCTCAAAGGCTGAGTGACCAGTTTCCATACGTGCATGGCCATTTCCATTTGTTTTGTCATATAAGCCATAACAGCACGAGCTAATTCTCTTGCTGGCGGTAACCCGGAAATTGCCTAGATATTTTTGACTACGCCAACGAGAAAGGCTGCACGTAGAATTCTAGGACCAAAAGATATCTACAATTCACCCCATGAGCGCGGACCAGGTTATTACTATGTACACTAATCTAGTGGATATAAAGCTCAACATAATGGATAAGATATCTATGGTGGGAGCAAGAATGTTCTCAAACGTAGATACCAGGTTTAAAAAAATCTTCAGATTGGATCAACTATTTGCTGTAAAATCTATGATTGTCTTCAGCGACAAGCAACTGACACCATTAGCAGATCAGCTAATATTTAAGAGAAACAGATGTGATCCGTACAACATAATAATACGTATGCCGCTCTGTAATCCATATAAAATTGGTTGTGCGTGTGACTAGAAATCGGATTTCCAAGTTTGGTGATTCTATCTCGTAAAAATTGGGAGATATGGATTTTCACGACTTTTGGTTGCGGGAGGGGTAGTGTCCCCCAAATTGGCCCTAGCTCTTGAACTGTGCGAGATATAGGTCTCCGTGTTTCATGTGGGCGGGGTGACCAAAAAACCTAGGATCCTATTTTTTGGGGTGGTCACACCGGCAACATACCTTCCAAATTGGAAGACTCTAGCTTCAAAATGGTGAGAAATATTCACGTTTTATCGATATGTTATTTGAGATTTATTGACAAGTTATCGATTTGCCAGCCTCACAGTGGGCGTGGCATAAATTTGAAAAAAAACTTGATCTGAAGCAGATAGCTACAATCATTAAACAAAAAACTTCAAGTCTCTATCTTATATCATTTCGGAAATACGTGCATTCACCCAGAAGGACAGACGGACGGCCTGACGTACATTCGACAAAACCAATATACTATGAGCACATTCGGTATCTGAGTATAAACAAGTAGGAGTGCTCTAGTCGGGAGTGCCCGACTAGGAGATAACCTGAACCCAGTCCTTACAATCATTCATACTAATCTAAACATACACCTGCTGCAGTACAAGCAGTACCAGCAGTGCAAGGGGTTTAAGCAGTTAGCTTGCTTTTTCACTGAGCCCCACACATAAGAAAGTTAGATCTTAAATAACTTCTCTGTTTATTGTCTTTCTGAAATTTTTAGGACATAGCTTAAAAAGTAAGTTTTTTGAACTTTTGGGGGGATTGGGGGGTGATATCCGAAAAGTGAAATATTTGTTACATGGGTTTGCTATTCGAGATTACACATGCCAAATTAAGGGCCTCTAGCTCTTATAACTTTTAAGTTATGGCCCAAAAACGGTAGTCTGAAATCAAAATTTATCGATAACTTTTGAACGGCACTACGAGAATTTATATGCCAAATATGAAGTCTCTAGCTCTTGTAGTCTCTGATATCCGTGTGTTCATACGAACAGACAGACGGACAGACGGTCAGACGGACACGGCTAGGTCGACTCGGCTGTTGATACTTATCAAGAATATATATTCTTTGTATGGTCGGAGATGCTTCCTTATGCCTGTTACATACTTTTGCACAAAACCATAATACCCTTTTTACCCATTTTTAATGGGTTCAGGTTATAAAAATCCAAGATGAAGCTATCCACCTATTTCATTGAAAAATAGATGTTGGAAAATTCAACGCAGCTAAAATTGTACTGATAGCCACTGACGAAAACATTTCGTATGCAAATCATGTAATCAAATCCAATTTAATTCATGAACAGGCCAATGCAATTATTTGCAATATTGTAAGTGATTTTCCAGCTGCAAAAACATAGGGAATGAATTACAACTGCAATTGAACCAATTGATTGGTCAATCGATATACAAGGATGATCGCAAAGCTTTGAATCAAATTTACTGACTGCTCTGTGTGACTGTGATATCACGATCCAAAAATCCACATGACTTATGAGGATTGGACGCCAATTGATGAAGTGGTAAAATAGTTTCAATACGAGAGAAATAAGCAGATCTCAATTGAACGATATCATTTCCTCCTTATGGCTTCGAAAGCAATTAGTAGAGCGACTCTTTATGAAGAAGAAGAAAATATTTAAATTGAAGGATATAAAACAGTTAGACGGGTTGATGGAGAATTACTCACGAGCAGAAGTCGTCCACACAATGGTATATGCAAAGAATATCTTAATACAAAAGACGACCGCATTGCGACAAGTTAACCAACCCAAATACACAGGAGAAATATACCAACTTATAGCCATTAAATGCATGGAAAATTTAATTGTCGTTACTTTTAGGAGTCCATCGCATTCTTTGCCAAGCTTTCGTACCAATGTTCTTGGACACGTACAACGACTTTATCAGAGAAATAAAATAGATATATAAATATTTGTAGATTGACAGCTGGAATCTGGAATGAAGGTCGCAGCAAATAGGATTGATCTCAGCGCAACAATTGTTAGGTAGTTCCTTGGCCGAGGTACAAATCTCAGTCGGTTTACACACACTTTCTCTAAATATGCCGGGCTAGAGCCTCGAACATACCAATTACTACGTACCGGGCTAGAAACACGCGTACATCGACTAATTATGCTGGGCTAGAGCCACATACACAATCTGTCGACCAACTAAATAGACACTTGACTAATATAGATATACAAATATGTGTTAAACAAAAACGTGCGATATATTTTGTTGGGTTAATGAACTTAGTTTTATTTAACTCCCGCCAACCAACTTAATCTATGGTGATTTTTTAAATTAAATATACAGATATTGTTACTGACCGTAGATCTGTGTTTCTCGTCCTCTTCGATTTATTTCTACTTCACTTTTGTTCACACGTCCACTCAGTTTGAACTCTCAACTTTCTCTCTCCTCACGCTCCGTAGTCGGCTGCCAAATCGCTTCCCATCAGAATTCACCCCTTAAGCTTTTGTTCTTCACCACAGTGGCTCTCTTTGGCAAGCTGGGCTTTGGGCATCGGGTCGCGAGCTTATGGCAGTGCGTGAGCGTGAAACGTCGCCTGTTTATCATCTTAACCCTAGTTGCGCTTCATGCGTCTGCGTCTTATATATTATTTTTGTTGCGCTTGTAATGGTCGCGTTGGCGCACCATTTAAATTTAGAAAAATGAACCAGTCAAAGATGCCAGCTTTTTGTCAGGCTTGCTATCGACAGCGAACAAAATTGATGCCGCGATAGAACGCTTGCGCCACGTTGGCAGTGCAGCTAACTTCGCCCTAGTCGGAGACCCGAAAAAAGCTTTGTTGGCCTATATAAGCCGCAAGGGCCCTGTACTAACCCTCTTTGCTGAAACTACGGTGTTGAACCAAGGTCTGGGTATAGCTGCCCAGTTCCATATATAAAACAAAAGACAAGAATTCAATTATTAAACAAAGTGGTGAAAAACAAAAGAAAATAAAGAAAGAATTAAACTTGTTGTTACCCAAACGTGCCGTAATGCCAAGAAAACAAAAGATCCAACAAATAATATTTTCGTAACCGAACCCTGGCTTAAAAGACCACCACGTGCTACTTTGTAAATGCCGGGATCAGCTTAATCTAAAGGCATCAGCCTGATTCAGCCAACAGCAGCAAAATTTGTTAAGCAACTCTTGCTTTGCATTTGCAAAAGGCTAAATCCATCCACCGCCTCTCTTGCAGTTGAAAAACACGTTTCACGGCAAAGTGGCCAGTCTATTGGCAGAGACGGCGCTGTAGAAAGGTTGTCGGCCGCAGGGATCAGCTGGGAAAAATAGACCACGACGTGCGCAGAGACGACATCACTTGCGCAGCCGCAGAGGAGTCGTCGTGAAAGCGTGAAGCAGATATATTGTTGACTTGAAGGTCGCTGCTGAGTCAGGAGACCGCTGCTGACCATGTGCGACTAATCGAAATTTTTTTGTTTAATTTTTCAATCGGATTCCAAAGAAGAGAAAAAAATTATGAATAAGTTATAATTTCCAAAACTAAATCCAAAATCAAAACTTGACCAAGAAGTTCAAATCAAATAAGCACAAAAATACAAACGAGTGAAGTGTCGAATATGTATGTACAATAATATATACATACAGATAAGATAACAATAATGTGTGCAGAAAATCAGCAACTTTGGCTGAAGCACTAAGCAAGAAGTTCAGTGATTGTGGTTGTTGTTGTGCTAAGCCAAGACTCCGTTAATTTTGATGTGATCTATATATTGTTGTTGTTGTTTTGTGTTACAATCAGTATTTACTGAAGAAAAGAGAAGAAAGAAAACACAACCAACAGTTTAAAGTTAAAGCCGTAAGCCACCAAATTTGCTCTGATCACAACAAACATCCAATCGTGAGAAAACAATAATGTAACAAACCAAAAACGTTAAAATAATATGATTTAAGAACCACAGAAATCTAAACCCCAACTAGCTTCTGCAAATTTATCCCGCTGGAAGGCCTTTCAACGAGGAGCGACATGTACATGTAAGTTTTTACTGTTTTTGTTTTGATTATTCTTTCTCACCCATACCGTTGCCTCGGTAAATTGACATGTGCACTCGATTACCTTTTGTGATCTTGCTGTAAACCGAGTCTTATCTCGAATTCTGTTTGGTGCTGATCGCTGTCCACTTGCCGGGCTTATCTCTTAAAAATGCTGGTTGACTAAACGTAAATATAACACAAAGCAAAATCTGCAACCACTCATGCTAATGTAAAGTAAAGACTAATCAGCTGAGCAGCTTTGCTGATATTTGCTTCGATGTAATTTTAGATTGCGTACCCTGATAAAAATACAACACATCATTCGTCTTATTAAAAAAATAAAATTAAATAACTTACTAATGATTTTAGAAAACGCACTACACTAAACAAAAACCACAAAGTTTGTAGATACTACTTATATAAATCTTTTTTTAAATATGAACTTAAAATAATGGTATAATTGAACTATAAAAAAAATATTGCACCTGGTCAAGTTTTGGAATTTGAGTGATTATCGTATAGAAAAATAAGTACTTGTTAGTTAAGTATATACAACTTATGTAACCATGAATTTAAATGAAGAAAGTTAAATATTTAAATACTGTTGCAGGCTATAATGCCGAATAAAATGTATATCCAAATGTTTATAAGAATGAATTGCTAAAGTCTTGTTGTTCCTGGTGACATGGTAACATAATGAAGTAGAAGACCGTTTGTTTTGGGATCTTCATTAACACTTTGCGCTGAAGATCATGGTTGGGAGGGTAAAGAACGCGAGTGTCAAAAATAACCTCAGACCTCGCCCCAATGAGAGTAACCATTAAAAATTAAAGCTACCCGAATGTTAAGTTTAGCCCCTGCTTAAAGTAAATTATTGATTGAGATTTTCGGAGTATAGCTCCTGTTTAGATTCTGTAGGGATCCTAAAAAATAAAATTGTGTATGCAGGTCGAGACATGGCAAAAGAACCCCCCACCCGAAAGAGCTACGGAACCAGAGGATCCCGCCTGTCCATGAAACTCACCTATGAGAAGTCGCAGTGTATTCTTCGGAATTATAAGGTTGCAAAATACCGTGCCTGCTGATACTCCCACTACAAGCAACCGCTACACGCTTCATGCGTCTGCCTCTTATAATATTTATATTATATACTATTATCTTATCTCCTTATATTATTATATTATATGTGGGCGGGTGAGGGACGATCCGCCTCACACAATATATTGCGTCTACAAAGCAAGGAAATCAAATTGATTGGATTTTCAGAAATTTTGGAGCAGATGTGGAGAATTCATCACATACGTGACTATGCACAGTGACGACGATGGCATATGCTTGAGCATTAAGTTAAATTAAGACATTTTATTTATATTTTATAGCATTACACTTAATTTATTTAAAAAAATTGATTATTATGTTATTATGGGTTATTTATGAAGAGGTATATTTGTGCAACATTGCTGCGAATTGAAAAAGCAATCGCGGATAATTTTATAGCATATATATGAGTAAGATATTGCCTAATGCAAGTTGCCTAACGGCTCGAAAAGACTATAAATTCTTCGGCACGCTGAAGATAATTCTTCCCACTTATTGTACCCTGAACCCATGGGTAAAAAGGGTATAACGAAGCTGTGCCAAAAATAAAACAAACCTAAGACCATATAAAGTATATATATTCTTGATCATTATCAACAGCCGAGTCGATCTAGCCATGTCCGTCAGTCTGTCCGTCCGTTCGTCTCTCAGTCTGTATGAACACGCAGATATCAGAGACTATAAGAGCTAGATCCTTCATATTTGAAATAAAAGTGCACGTAGTCCCAAAACAAGTCAAGTTTGTTTAATTTTATCGATAACTCAACCCGTTCAAAAGTTATGGATAAATTTCTATTTCAGACTTGTGTGTTTTCGCCCATTACTGGAATGCAATAAGAGCTAGAGGCACCAAATTTGGTATGTCTAGTCTCGAGTAGCAAACACATGTAGAAACAATATCACTTTTTGGATACCGTACCCCCATCCCTCCAAAAGTGAAAAACACTCATTGTTCAAGGTATGACCTTGCAACTAAGTTCAAGCGCCCATTTTATAGTAATATTTACGTCATAAAAATATCAGAAAGATCGAACACTAAGCACAGAAGTTATTTAAGATTTGCCTTTCTATAGTGTGGGGCATTGTGAAGAAGTTAGCCTGTTTAAACTGTTTGCACTGCTTGCAGTATGTGTGTGCTTGTACGAATATGCATTGATAGGAAAGTATGAATGGATGTAAGGACAGAGTTCAGGGTATCTCCTAGTCGGGCACTCCTGACTAGAGCACTATTACTTGTTTTTGGATACCGTTCCCCCATCCCCCAAAAATATTAGAACACTAATTATACCCTGAACCCATTAAAACTGGGTAAAAAGGGTATTATGGTTTTGTGCAAAAGTATGTAACAGGCATAAGCAAGCATCTCCAACCATATAAAGTATATATATTCTTAATCAGTATCAACAGCCAAGTCGATTTAGCCATGTCCGTCTGTCTGTCTGTCCGTCCGTCTGTCTCTATGTCTGTATGAACACGCAGATATCAGAGACTATAAGAGCAAGAGACTTCATATAAGCTCTCGTATACCCGGGACAGGTCAAGTTTATTTCATTTTATCGATAACTCGTCCCTTTCAAAACTTTTCGATACATTTCGTTTTCAAACTAGCTTTTTTAGGCCAAAACTTAAAAGTTATACTAGCAAGAAGCCCCAAATTGGGCATGTATAATCTCAAATATCATACACATGTTAAAAATATTTCGCTTTTTGGATACCACCCCCAATCCCCCAAAAGTTAAAAAAAACGCATTTTTGAAGTTATGGCCTTGCAATTTGGTTTGGTCACACATTTTATTGCCCAGCTTGCGCCCAAAATAAGATCGGGTAATAAACACAGAAGTTCTTAAGCATTTAACTTTCCATTGTGTGGAGCTCAGTAAAGAAGCAAGCTAACTGCTTAGACTGCTCGCTCTGCTTGTATCATGTGTATGTTTCACAGCATATGAAATTTCCGTGGTGCTGTTGGCAGAGTGAAAATTTTGGGGAAAGTTTGGGAGGTGAGGGTAATTATCGGGGAATTTTGACAAGGATCAAATTTAATAGCCATTATCAGTGGTCATTATTGTAAATCAATGTCACATAATGTCGGAAATTTTTTAACGGCTGCAAGCAGTGTGAGTGTAAGACACATACACACACACAAATCATGAATCGGTCAATGGCTAGCGTCGAGTACCTACCACAAATGTGCGCTAGGGGCAACATTTTTAAGGGATGATTAATATATATAGATATATATATATACAATATATATATATATATATATATATATGCATATATATATATAGTAACATATGTATTGCACACAGTATATTATATATTCGCACCCACATATGTATCATGTACTCGCACCCACATATATTATATGTACTCGCACCAAAATATTGTTATTTGGTACCACTGGGGAAAATAACAATTCAAGCGCTCCCACGCTTGAATCGCTATTTCTACCAAAGGGTAAAATTTGTCAACGTGGCATAAATCAAGGCTGATGAAACCGACTTTCATTCTTTCGTCATAATTCTAAAAGAGAGATCCATCAGATCTTTGTTTATCTAAGAGCAGAAAGCTCAGTCTCTTTAAAGTCCAACATATCAAAAGCTCATCAGCCAAAGATTTATTAAGCGCACAACAGAACTTTAGTCTTTAGTCGAGACTTACAACCTTTACTCACATGTTCAATTTATACGAGGTTATAATAAAAATAAAATATATTTTTTTTATAACAACCTTGTTTTTGAATGTTCCATTGGCGCAGCCGGTAGGATATTGTCAAAGTGAAAACGTTTAGAAACACAAACTGACATATCCGCAAAAGAACTTTCGCGAAAGTGACTTAATTGACACCTCCGCTAACGAAACCGTCAAAAGGACAAATTAAATCCTGGTTAAGTGTAAATCTTATAAAACGATGAAAGAACTTTTTATGACCATTAATAAAAACAATCTGGGTCACACATTATATAAAAAAAAAATCAAAAAACAAAAACAAATAAAAACAAAAACTAAATAAAAATAAATAAAAAATAAAACAACAACTTCAAAATGGCGACATCCCAAATAAATCAGTTAATGCTACTATCTGAGTTGCATTTAAAACAAGCCCTGGGCCAAATAAGGCAAGTGCCTGTTTTCAATGGAGAAACGGAACAAATAACAGCATTTATAAGAAGGATGGATTACATTATGCAGTTGTATCCAACCACGGATATAAGACAACATAGCGTACTCTTTGGATCAATTGAACTTCAAACCACTGGAGCAGCGCAACACGTCGCACAACTAACAGCAGCTACAACCTGGGATGAATTAAGGAACGCCCTTATCGAAGAATTCAAGACGCAGACCCCATTTGAAGAACTACTCCGCAGATTGTACCACACTAAATATAACGGAAGTATTCGTAAGTTTGTTGAAGACTTAGAATATAAGTCATTTATAATTTCAAATAAGCTAATATTAGAAGGAATACCTTCAAACTATGCTATGAACAACACTATCAAAGATGTAAATACAAGAAAATTACCTGTCAGAATATTCATGACTCTTGCTAGATATGACATTACAACAGTATCAAAATTAAAACAAGTTGCTCAAAGAGAAGGATTGTACGAAGACAATTTTTCCGATCATACTAAACCAAACCACTCAAACAATACCTCAAAAAATAATGATTCGCGCAAGAATAAGGGAAATGAAAATCATAATTACTTCCCAGTGGCAGGCCTTTCATATACTAACAATCATTCCAATTCACAAACCCCAAAACAAAACAACCAACAATTACACCAGGAATTCAGACAAAATCTCATTCAGGATAGAAACCAAAATCAAATGAATTATCAATCAAATAAAGCTCTTCCTAATACCAATCCGCCTGTCGAAAGACAACGCGAAAGTACTAGCGGTCAAACCAAAATGGATACAAGCGAAAATTTTCATCAAGCAGCCTCGGACTCAGAAACAGAAGAAACCCATTCATTCGATTAATCATGAATGACGAGCATCTTAAATGCATAATAGATACAGGCTCTTCCATAAATTTAATGAAATCAAATTTTCTGGACTTTCCAATTAAAACATGCCAAATGAAAGTTCACACAATAAATGGAAATATTTGTTTAAGCCAATGTATTTCCTTAGCCCCAAACAAACTTTGTCCGTAACATCAAACCTTTTACATACACGAATTCTCAGAAAATTACGATGTATTATTAGGAAGGGATTATCTTGAAGCTTGCCAAGCGGAAATAAATTATAAAAAAGGAATCGTAACATTAAGCGATTACCCGTTTATCATGAGATACAATCATGAAAAGTTTATAAAGGACAAGATCGCATTTGATTATTGCCTTGATCCACCCAACAAAATAGACACAGATATTGATTGCATGGACCCACCTTTTACTGAAGATAGTCCTTTTAACTTTGCAATCGAAAACGAGCTTCAAGAAAATAATCAATTCAGATTAGAACATCTTAACGATGAAGAAAGGAACAAATTATCTAAAATCCTATTTGAGTTTAGTGACATACAGTACAGAGAAAGTGAAAATTTGACTTTCACAAGTACAATTAAACATGTCATACAAACTAAACACGAGGATGCAATTTAAAAATGACCTTTTGAATATCCACAAGCATATGACAAAGATGTTGATACACAAATAGAAGAAATGATAAAACAGAGAATAATCCGAAAATCAAAGTCTCCTTACAGCTCACCAATTTGGAACGCACCAAAGAAAAGTGACGCATCAGGAAAACAAAAATTCAGAATAGTCATTGACTATCGGAACTTAAATGATAAATACCCTATCCAAATAATGGATGATATATTAGACAAACTTGGAAAATGTCAATATTTCACTACCATTGACCTAGCAAAAGGCTTTCATCAGATTCAAATGGACTCTAATTCAATCACAACGACCGCTTTTCGACGAAAAATGGCCATTACGAGTACACTCGAATGCCTTTCGGACTCATAAAAACGCTCCGGCAACTTTTCAACGTTGTATGAACAACCTTTTAGAAGATTTAATCTATAAGGATTGTCTGGTCTACATGGATGACATAATAGTGTATTCCACTTCATTGGAAGAACACATATTGTCACTAAAAAGAGTTTTCAAGAAACTCAGGGAAGCCAGTTTTAAATTACAGTTGGATAAGTGTGAATTTATGAAAAAGGAAACTGAATTCCTTGGTCATATAGTATCAACTGAGGGTATAAAACCAAATCCGCTGAAAGTTAGCGCAATAAAAAATTTCCCAATACCAAAAACAACCAATGAAATCAAGTCATTCTTAGGACTTTGCGGTTACTATAGAAAATTCATACCAAGCTTCACTCAAATTGTGAAGCCAATGACACTAAAACTTAAAAAGATTGTAACTACTGACATAAAAAATAAAGATTATATCGCAGCATTTGAGAAGTTAAAACTACTCATTACATCTGATCCGATATTAATCTATCCCAATTTGGAAAAAATATTTTCACTAACTACTGATGTTAATCGCGTGGCATTTATTTTTTAGCTCAAAGAATTGGTATCATATGAATTTAAATTTTTCTTTTTAAATTATTGAATTCAAGCTATTTAATATATATTTGAAAAAATAATTAGAAAAACAGATAAAATGCTAAAGATCGCTGCTGGGATTTGAACCGTGTTCTCCCGTTTGTCAGCGCAGCACCCTAATACTTACGCCACCAAGCAGTTTTGAAATGCACTGACAAACTCGATTATACTGATCTTTTTTTTTCGCGTTGTAGTTTTTGTTCTAAGCCGAGTCTCAGCGGCGGCTGATCATTTATTTTCATTTTTTTCTGATTCTTCCTTTCAAATATAAAATAACTGTAATCAAATTAATTTGCTTCCAATGTCTTAGAACAAAAACAATGTCACGCGAAAAAAACGCTCAGTATAATCGAGCTTGTCATCGATTTTCAAAACGGCTAGGTGGTTTATGTAGTAGAGTGCTGCGCTGACAAACGCGAGTTCGCGCAGGCTCGATTCCCCGTGGCGACAGATCATTTACTTTCATTTTTTTCTTATTCTTCCTTACAAATATTTTTTTTCAAATATAAAAAAAATTCAGTTTAATATTTTAAAAGAACAATTTGAATTCATATGAAACCAATTCTTAGAACAAAAAAAATAAATGCCACGCGATTAAACGATTTTTCACAGCATATGAAATTTCAGTGGTACTGTTGGCAGAGTGAAAATATTGGGGAAAGTTTGGGAGGTGGGGGTAATTATCGGGAAATATTGACAAGGATCATAATTAATGGCCATTATCAGTGGTCATTATTATAAATCAATGTCACATAATGTCGATAATTACCCCCACCCACCAAACTTTCCCATACAATTTGGACCCAAAACCATTAAAAAAGCAATAAGTTAATTTGGGCTAGACAGCTGGTTCCTAAGCAGCTGTCCACCTAAACACTTGTAGTCTAGGCAGGTGTACACATTCAGGTCTCACAAATGTGCAGATCGGTACGGTAAGATTAATTTGACATTTATGACCTACATAACAAAGGTTGTCCCTAAAAAGGTTTGAACCATAAACAAGCCAACCACACTTGCGGTGGGCTCGGTTTTGAGTGGTTTATGATCAAATGACAAAGCATGAAAGATCGTGTCGCTAATGGCAATATATCACAGGATCGTGCCGCTAATGATAAAACATCAAAGGATCGTACCGCTAATGACACACACATACACACACACAGACACTCACATACACGCACACACCTGTGCGTTAGGAATGTTTTTAACGGCTGCAAGCAGTGTGAGTGTAAGACACACACACACGCACGCACACACACACACACACAAAATCATGAATCGGTCAATGGCTAGCGTAGTGTACCTGCCACAGATGTGCGTATTCTCGGGATCAGCATCTACGGCCTACTGGCCCGCTATAATATTTGATTGTGAGGTTTCTGTTTGTTTCTTAAATTTATAATTTTTTTTTGTGTGTTATGTTTTTTGTACTTATAGCTAAAATATGTTATTAATGTAATTATAACAATTATAAGTGTTGTTACAGTTTTAATGTTCTTGTATGATTTCTTTTGCTTGAATGTGGGAAATTTTTTTCTAATTTAGATACGGTATTGTTCACATATCTCGTTTGTGTATAATCTATACAAGTAATTAAAATTTCTTATAGTTGGATTGAACAATTATGCTTTTCTAATATAATTATTTTCTATTATTATTATTTCTCTATTAAAATAATTTTGATTTAAAATTAAATAATATATTCAAAAGTTTTGGGGTGCTTTTGAATATATACATTCGGTTGTGGATAGTTTTAATATTCTAGTTATACATTTATTCATAACTATATCTTTATTTTTGGTTTTCTGAATATGCTCAGCTATTTTGTACATAATATGTATCATGTATAATTTCGGTCAAAGTGTTTCTATTTTCATCTGGATATAGAATAATTTAAAAAATGAGCGTGTTGATGATTTCGCGAGGAATATGGGAAATTATCAAAATTTCGTTTGTGGTAGCTTTTAGTCAAGTTGAAGTTTTATCGCTTAACATTTTTCAGATTTGATGTGTGATAACAGAATGTGGTTTAGTAATTTAGTTTTAAAAATACCTAATCTTCTGAATTGAATTCCTAGCTCTATGTCTTCAATGTATTTTGTGAATTCTTGTAAGTTAAATGTGATTATTGCTAATAGTAGTAGTGTAATGTACGCTTAAAATATTCGTGGGAAAATTTTGGGAAGTTAGGGAGGTGGGGGTAATTATCGGGGAATATTGACAGGCATCATAATTGATGGCCATTATCAGTGGTCATTATTATAAATCAATGTCACATAATGTTGTGAAATAGACCCAAAACCATTAAAAAATCAATAAATCTATTTGGGGTTGACAGCTGACTCCTAGGCAGGTGTCCCAATAAACACGTGGACACAGTCAGGTCTCACAGATATGCAGATCTGTGCGGTAAGGATAATGTGACATTTATGACCTACATAACAAAGGTTGACCCTAAAAAGGTTTGAACCATAAACAAGCCAACCACATTTGCGGTGGGCTCGGTTTGAGTTGTTTATGATCTAATGACAATAGATCAAAGGATCGTGCCGCTAATGACAATAATCAAAGGATCGTGCCGCTAACGATAAAACATCAAAGGATCGTGCCGCCACACACACACACATATACGCACACACCTGTGGAAGAAGTGAAGTGCTGAAAGTGTGGCGCTCCCAGTTGTGTCCGTGTTTCGACGGTCGCCTGTGAAAGGGAATGCTGTAGTTTGTGTAGCACTCGCGACAGTATTTACCTTTATCGTGCGTATTCTCGGGACCCGCATCTACGGCCTACAAGCCTGCTTTTTCGGGCTTATTCAGGCAGAAGGAGTGTACGGATCTCACTCATCGAGCCATTGGAGTTGCTAATCATGCAGCTTCCCACGATCAGCTGAGTTGCAAGGATGCCACCCGGCCGGAAAACAGGTGACAGTCTCAAACCAATTCGAGTAACAAACGAGTTGCAAACAACAGATGTCGCGTCTGAGCGAACGGCCGACAGAGGGCGGCACTTACATATAAAGTAGGTGCCTACTTTCAGGTGTTTTGATAATGACACCGAAAAGAGTTTTGTATTTTGGACGAGCGCACAGAAATGACGGAAATGAGTCATAAAATGGGCAAACGGGTATACATGGTTCAGGAACCGACCAAGTCAACCCCTCCGCTCCGGCGGCGTACCCAAAAACGGGTCTCTGGCGACCGAGTAAGGGCCGGTATAAGCCCCAAGGGTTAAAAATCAGGGGGAAACCCTTGATCACCGCTGGATGCCCAATATCGACTCTGAGCAAGCTCTGTTTCGTCGTCTTCTCCCCCATCCCCAGTCTGCGTCTGTGCCGGTGCCGTATCGGCCGGCAGCCCCACAGTACACAGTAACTAGCAGATGGTACTTTACCCAAGCAAAAATCCAGCACGCGTTTGCCTCACATTGAGCGGCTTGCTGGTCTGCGTCTGTACCGTATCGGTCGGCAGTTTTACGAAACCTGGCAGGAGGTATAAAATGCACCCACCCCCCCTCTATTGGAATGTCGAGAATTAACAACACTACTCCGGTCAACGGTCAAGGACTCTGAAGAGAATGGTACTCCTAAAAGAGGCCGTGACCTGACGAGTCCAACTATGAGCCCTTCGACGAGCAAAGATCCCAAGAAGAGCAGGATAAATTGCGGCTATATTGACGAAATTGGCGATATTCTCGATGAGTTTTTGTACCAGGCTAACGAAAAAGACCCGGTTCAAAGATCAATAAATGCGAGCCACAAAAAGATGCTGGCAAGGATGAGAGAACTGCAGATTCTTGTAGCAGTCCAATTCAAAACGGCATCAGAAGACCGCGATGACAGCCAGTGCCCTAGGTGTCATGGCTAAGCCCAGAGCTGGCCAACAAGACAAGAAAGTGGTACACAAGCATCTCCAACTGCAGGTGTCAAAAGAGGCACTACCCCGAAAACTGGAGATAATGGAAAAGCCACCAGCACGCGGGCACCACGCCCGAAAGCCACCCAAAAAAATGTTCGTGAGCCGCCTACTACGCAGACGTTAGCACCGAAGCAGGCTGCAAATGACCCACCTGTCTCCCTCCCATCCAGAGACTCTAGAAGCTTTCCCAAATGGACGGAAGTCAAAGGGAAACAATCCAAGACCAGGATGAAACCCATGCGAACAGACGCCATTATCATTAAGTGCACCGACAATACCCCCTATGCCGATGTACTTAAAATGGTTAAGTTTGCACCTGCCCTGCAAAGTTGGAGAAGCAACGTACAGGGCATAAGAAGAATGGCAACAGCCGATCTCCTGCTTGAAATGCAGAAGCCCTCCGACCCTGTAACTGCTGAACTTCAAAATGAGATCCGAACAACGCTCACTGGGAAAGCGGATGTGAAGGCGCTACACAAAACAGTGCAGATAGAAGTCCAGGGCCTTGACGAGCTGACCACAGCTGATGAAGTACTGGAGGCACTCTTCACTGAGGTGGATAAGGATATCCCCACGGAAGCCTTTCCCACCCTTAGAAAGGCCTATGGAGGCACACAAATTGCCACAATGAAGTTGGCGCCCAGCCTTGCTGACAAATGGCTGAAGGTGGGCGAAGTGCGCATAGGATGGGTTGTCTGCCGCATCCGTAGAAGAATTGAGCCAACCAGATGATTCAAATGCATGGGTTTTGGACACACCTCTACCAGATGTAGGAATCAGCAGGCAGTCTCAGGAGAGACTTGCTTTAAGTGTGGAAGAGTAGCCCATAAAAGTCAGCAACGGCGAATAATAGTACATCCATCGACATGGTCATTTACTGGCTGCATCAAAATGGCCTGTCTTTAGCTGAGCACAAACCCGAAGCAGTACTCATCACCAGCCGGAAGCGAGTGGAGACTGCGAGGATTCGGGTTGGCTCGACCATAATTGAGTCCAAGCCATCCATTAAATACCTAGGAGTTCTACTGGACCACAGCTCAGCTTCAAGCAGCATCTGGAATTCGCCGGCGGCAAGGCAGCGCTTGCAGTTGCCGCAGTAAGCAGAATGATGGCGAACAACAAGGGTCCGAAACAAACCAGCAGGCGACTGATTGCTGGCGTGGTCGCCTCAACGCTGCTATACGGCTCAGCAGTCTGGTTCCCAGCAGCTGCAGTCCCGTCCTACATCAGGGGATGTAAAGCAGTGTACCGGCGATGCGCTTTGCGAGTGGCCAGCTGCTCCCGCACAGTCTCGGAGGATGCGGCCCTGGTAGTGGCGGGGATGATCCCGATCGACCTTCTCGCTGCAGAGAAGCGTAGTGGCAGAATGGGGGACACCAGAGTCCGCGAAGCATCGCTGAGCCAGTGGCAGGAAAGATGGGATGAGGCCACCAAGGGCAGATGGACGCATAGGATCATTCCGGACATTACTACATGGAGTCAGCGGCAGCATGGGCAGGTTGATTATTATCTGGCCCAGCTGTTAACATCACACGGCTGCTTCAAAGCCTACCTCCATAGGTTCAAATACGAGGACAATCTGTTCTGTGACTACTGCGGAGAAGGAGTTGTAGAGGACGCTGAGCACCCATTTTTTACCTGCCCGTCTTTTGATGAAAGCCGGGAGCGGCTTGTGAGGATTCTGGAACACAGCACAATGCCCGCTGCAGAAGAATCATTCGCATTATGGTTGTAAGCGAGCAAGGCTGGGACGCAGTTGCCAACATGGCAGCTGATGTCATGAAGGAACTGCGGCGATGGGAGAGAGCCCGGCGCACTGCTCAGGGAGAGGGCTGAGTAATCAGTCAGTGATCGCCCCGCGAAGTAGAGCCTTGCGGTGTGTTCCACGGGTAGCGGCCGTCTTCTTTTCTTTTAACCATTTAAGTATATCTCCTATCTTTAATGTACATCTTTCTGCTTTTATGTCTGTCTCTCCAATAAAATATATAAAAAAAAAAAAAAAAAGTCACCTGTACGCTAGAAAGTTTTTAACGCAGCAGCAGTGTAGCACACACACACACAGAAATCATGAATCGGTCAATGGCTAGCGTCGCGTACCTGCCACAAATGTGCGCTACCGTTGACAACATTTTACCCTTTGGTAAAAATAGCGATTCAAGCGCCCACTCCCGCCTCCGTATATCGCGATAAATCGATATACATGAATGCACAATTCGATAACACGTGTATATTTCCCACAATTTTGAAGCTAGAGTCCCCAAATTTGGAATTTAGACTAGGGCTGACCACCCCAAAAGATTCCGTCCTGGATTCTCCGGCCACGCCTACTATAACGCCCCCCAGCCACCCCGCCCCCACGAAACACGGAAGCTTATATCTCACACAGTATATAGAGATAGGGCCACCAAACGTACTATTGGGCAAGTCCTCTAATAGATCGGCCAACACATTATGTTGGGGTCATACCCCCTTCGCACCCACATAAGTAGTGACAATGTACATCGCACCCACAGTATGTTATAAGCTACGCGTCACCCAAATTGGAAGATTGACTTCTTTGATCACCACTGGGGATCAAATAACAATTCTAGCCAGCTCCCTCCCGCCTCTGAACATCGCGAAATATATATCTACCACAGTTTTAGAGCTAAAATTTGTCAACGTGGCATAAATCAAGGCTGATGAAACCGACTCTCATTCTTTCGTCATAATTCTAAAAGAGAGATCCATCAGATCTTTGTTTATCTAAGAGCAGAAAGCTCAGTCTCTTTAAAGTCCAACATATCAAAAGCTCATCAGCTAAATGATTCTGTTCAAGCGCACAACAGCACTTTATTCTTTAGATCGAGATTTACAGACCTATTACTCACATGTTTAATCTATACGAGGTTATAATAAAAATAAAATATCACTTGTTTTTTATAACAATCTTGTTTTTGAATGTTCCATTGGCGCAGCCGGTAGGATATTGTCAAAGTGAAAACGTTTGGAAACACAAACTGACATATCCGCAAAAGAACTTTCGCGAAAGTGACTTAATTGACATCTCCGCTAACGAAACGTGCATAAGTGATATTTAACTGTCAAAAGGACAAATTAAATCCTGGTTAAGTGTAAATCTTATAAAACAAGAATAGACAAAGAACTAAATTATTCATAAACAACAATAAAAATAATAAAACAACAACATCAAAATGGCGACATCCCAAACAAATCAGATAATGCTACTATCTGAGTTGCATTTAAAACAAGTCCTGGGCCAAATCAGGCAAGTGCCCGTTTTCAATGGAGAAACGGAACAACTAACAGGATGGATTACATTATGCAGTTGTATCCAACCACGGATATAAGACAACATAGCGTACTCTTTGGATCAATTGAACTTCAAACCACTGGAGCAGCGCAAGGCGTCGCACAACTAACAGCAGCTACAACCTGGGATGAATTAAGGAACTCCCTTATCGAAGAATTCAAGACGCAGACCTCATTTGAAGAACTACTCCGCAGATTGTACCACACTAAATATAAATATATTCGTAAGTTTGTTAAAGACTTAGAATATAAGTCATTTATAATTTCAAATAAGCTAATATTAGATGGAATACCTTCAACACAATTTTGTACACAAATACTATGAACAACACTATCAAAGGTGTAATTACAAGAAAATTACCTGACAGAATATTAAGGACTCTTGCTAGATATGAAATTACAACAGTATCAAAATTAAAACAAGTTGCTCAAAGAGAAGGATTGTACGAAGACAATTTTCCGAACATACTAAACCAAACCACTCAAACAATACCTCAAAAAATAATGATTCGCGCAAGAATAAGGGAAATGAAAATCATAATTACTACCCAGTGGCAGGCCTTTAATATACTAACAATCATTCCAATTCACAAACCCCAAAACAAAACAACCAACAATTACACCAGGAATTCAGACAAAATCTCAATCAGGGTAGAAACCAAAATCAAATGAATTATCAATCAAATAAAGCTCTTCCTAATACCAATTCGCCTGTCAAAAGACAACGCGAAAGTACTAGCGGTCAAACCAAAATGGATACAAGCGAAAATTTTCATCAAGCAGCCTCGGACTCAGAAACAGAAGAAACCCATTCATTCGATTAATCATGAATGACGAGCATCTTAAATGCATAATAGATACAGGCTCTTCCATAAATTTAATGAAATCAAATTTTCTGGACTTTCCAATTAAAACATGCCAAATGAAAGTTCAAACAATAAATGGAAATATTTGCTTAAACCAATGTATTTCCTTAGCCCCAAACAAACTTTGTCCGTCACATCAAACCTTTTACATACACGAATTCTCAGAAAATTACGATGTATTATTAGGAAGGGATTATCTTGAAGCTTGCCAAGCGGAAATAAATTATAAAAAAGGAATCGTAACATTAAGCGATTACCCGTTTATCATGAGATACAATCATGAAAAGTTTATAAAGGACAAGATCGCATTTGATTATTGCATTGATCCACCCAACAAAATTGACACATATATTGATTGCATGGACCCACCTTTTACTGAAGATAGTCCTTTTAACTTTGCAATCGAAAACGAGCTTCAAGAATAATCAATTCAGATTAGAACATCTTAACGATGAAGAAAGGAACAAATTATCTAAAATCCTATTTGAGTTTAGTGACATACAGTACAGAGAAAGTAAAAATTTGACTTTCACAAGTACAATTAAACATGTCATACAAACTAAACACGAGGATGCAATTTACAAACGGCCTTTTAAATATCCACAAGCATATGACAAAGATGTTGAAGCACAAATAAAAGAAATGATAAAACAGGGAATAATCCGAAAATCAAAGTCTCCTTACAGCTCACCAATTTGGAACGTACCAAAGAAAAGTGACGCATCAGGAAAACAAAAATTCAGAATAGTTATTGACTATCGAAACTTAAATGATAAATACCCTATCCCAATAATGGATGATATATTAGACAAACTTGGAAAATGTCAATATTTCACTACCATTGACCTAGCAAAAGGCTTTCATCAGATTCAAATGGATTCTGATTCAATCACAACGACCGCTTTTTCGACGAAAAATGGCCATTACGAGTACACTCGAATGCCTTTCGGACTCAAAAACGCTCCATCAACTTTCCAACGTTGTATGAACAACCATTTTAGAAGATTTAATCTATAAGGATTGTCTGGTCTACATGGATGATATAATAGTGCATTCCACTTCATTGGAAGAACACATATTGTCGCTAAAAAGAGTTTTCAAGAAACTCAGGGAAGCCAGTTTTAAATTACAGTTGGATAAGTGTGAATTTATGAAAAAGGAAACTGAATTCCTTGGTCATATAGTAACAACTGAGGGTATAAAACCAAATCCGCTGAAAGTTAGCGCAATAAAAAATTTCCCAATACCAAAAACAACCAAAGAAATCAAGTCATTCTTAGGACTTTGCGGTTACTATAGAAAATTCATACCAAGCTTCACTCAAATTGTGAAGCCAATGACACTAAAACTTAAAAAGAATGTAACTATTGACATAAAAAATAAAGATTATATCGCAGCATTTGAGAAGTTAAAACTACTCATTACATCTGATCCGATATTAATCTATCCCAATTTCGAAAAAATATTTTCACTAACTACTGATGTTAATCGCGTGGCATTTATTTTTTAGCTCAAAGAATTGGTATCATATGAATTTAAATTTTTCTTTTTAAATTATTGAATTCAAGCTATTTAATATATATTTGAAAAAATAATTAGAAAAACAGATAAAATGCTAATGCTTACGCCACCAAGCAGTTTTGAAATGCGCTGACAAACTCGATTATACTGATCTTTTTTTTCGCGTTGTTGTTTTTGTTCTAAGCCGAGTCTCAGCGGCGGCTGATCATTTATTTTCATTTTACAATACAATTATACAATTTGGACCCAAAACCATTAAAAAAGCAATAAGTTAATTTGGGCTAGACAGCTGGTTCCTAAGCAGCTGTCCACCTAAACACTTGTAGTCTAGGCAGGTGTACACATTCAGGTCTCACACATGTGCAGATCGGTACGGTAAGATTAATTTGACATTTATGACCTTCATAACAAAGGTTGTCCCTAAAAAGGTTTGAACCATAAACAAGCCAACCACACTTGCGGTGGGCTCGGTTTTGAGTGGTTTATGATCAAATGACAAAGCATGAAAAGATCGTGTCGCTAATGACAATAGATCACAGGATCGTGCCGCTAATGATAAAACATCAAAGGATCGTACCGCTAATGACACACACACACACACACAGCCACTCACATACACGCACATACCTGTGCGTTAGGAATGTTTTTAACGGCTGCAAGCAGTGTGAGTGTAAGACACACACACACACAAAATCATGAATCGGTCAATGGCTAGCGTAGTGTACCTGCCACAGATGTGCGTATTCTCGGGATCAGCATCTACGGCCTACTGGCCCGCTATAATATTTGATTGTGAGGTTTCTGTTTGTTTCTTAAATTTATAATTTTTTTTTTTTGTGTGTTATGTTCTTTGTACTTATAGCTAAAATATGTTATTAATGTAATTATAATAATTATAAGTGTTGTTACAGTTTTAATGTTCTTGTATGATTTCTTTTGCTTGAATGTAGGAAATTTTTTCTAATTTAGTTACGGTATTGTTCACATAATTCGTTTGTGTATAATCTATACAAGTAATTAAAGTTTCTTATAGTTGGATTGAACAATTATGCTTTTATAATATAATTATTTTCTATTATTATTATTTCTCTATTCAAACAATTTTGATTTAAAATGGTTTTGGGTAAATTCCAAGCTAACATTATATTAGGCTCCACGTATTTTATTTCAAAAGTTTTGGGGTGCTTTTGAATATCTACATTCGGTTGTGGATAGTTTTAATATTCTAGTTATACATTTATTCATAACTATATCTTTATTCTTGGTTTACTGTATATGCTCAGCTATTTTGTACATAATATGTATCATGTATAATTTCGGTCAAAGTGTTTCTATTTTCATCTGGATATAGAATAATTTAAAAAATGAGCGTGTTGATGATTTCGCGAGGAATATGGGAAATTATCAAAATTTCGTATGTGGTAGCTTTTAGTCAAGTTGAAGTTTTAGCGCTTAACATTTTTCAGATTTGATGTGTGATAACAGAATGTGGTTTAGTAATTTAGTTTTAACAAGTGGAGAAGGATTATCTTCGGCGTGCCGAAGATTAAATACTCTTTTCGAACCTTTAAGCAATTTTCACTATTTTTCCGTGACTGCTTATTTAATTCGCAGATATTAATGTCGCATACATATACCCCTACATATAAAATAAAATATATAAAGGTATTCATATAAACAGGGACGTTTCACTATCCGCAGCTCGTGGACGCGTCCCTTAGCATTCATAAGTGCTACCGAATTGAACAATATACAAGTTTCAGTTTTTCCAAAAAGTCAAAACTACATTACATATGTATACTACAATATACATACCAAATTTTGTGCCTGTTGCTCTTATACCTTTCAAGGCCGCTGTCGGAAATTGAATTGTCATAAAACTTAATCTGAACATACGAGAGCTTATATTCAGAATTTGAGATCCATATTTTTTTGCCAATGAATTTAAAACTACCTAATCTTCTGAATTGAATTCCTAGCTCTATGTCTTCAATGTATTTTGTGAATTCTTGTAAGTTAAATGTGATTATTGCTAATAGTAGTAGTGTAATGTACGCTTAAAATATTCGTGGGAAAATTTTGGGGAAGTTAGGGAGGTGGGGGTAATTATCGGGGAATATTGACAGGGATCATAATTGATGGCCATTATCAGTGGTCATTATTATAAATCAATGTCACATAATGTTGTGAAATAGACCCAAAACCATTAAAAACGCAATAAATCTATTTGGGGTTGACAGCTGACTCCTAGGCAGGTGTCCCAATAAACACGTGGACACAGTCAGGTCTCACAGATATGCAGATCTGTGCGGTAAGGATAATGTGACATTTATGACCTACATAACAAAGGTTGACCCTAAAAAGGTTTGAACCATAAACAAGCCAACCACATTTGCGGTGGGCTCGGTTTGAGTGGTTTATGATCTAATGACAATAGATCAAAGGATCGTGCCGCTAATGACAATAATCAAAGGATCGTGCCGCTAACGATAAAACATCAAAGGATCGTGCCGCCACACACACACACATATACGCACACACCTGTGGAAGAAGTGAAGTGCTGAAAGTGGTGGACGCGTTTTTGTGGCGCTCCCAGTTGTGTCCGTGTTTCGACGGTCGCCTGTGAAAGGGAATGCTGTAGTTTGTGTAGCACTCGCGACAGTATTTACCTTTATCGTGCGTATTCTCGGGACCCGCATCTACGGCCTACAAGCCTGCTTTTTCGGGCTTTTTCGGGCAGAGGGAGTGTACGGATCTCACTCATCGGGCCATTGGAGTTGCTAGTCATGCAGCTTCCCACGATCAGCTGAGTTGCAAGGATGCCACCCGGCCGGAAAACAGGTGACAGTCTCAAACCAATTCGAGTAACAAACGAGTTGCAAACAACAGGATGTCGCGTCTGAGCTGAACGGCCGACAGAGGGCGGCACTTACATATAAAGTAGGTGCCTACTTTCAGTTGTTTTGATAATGACACCGAAAAGAGTTTTGTATTTTGGACGAGCGCACAGAAATGACGGAAATGAGTCATAAAATGGGCAAACGGGTATACATGGTTCAGGAACCGACCAAGTCAACCCCTCCGCTCCGGCGGCGTACCCAAAAACGGGTCTCTGGCGACCGAGTAAGGGCCGGTATAAGCCCCAAGGGTTAAAAATCAGGGGGAAACCCTTGATCACCGCTGGATGCCCAATATCGACTCTGAGCAAGCTCTGTTTCGTCGTCTTCTCCCCCATCCCCAGTCTGCGTCTGTGCCGGTGCCGTATCGGCCGGCAGCCCCACAGTACACAGTAACTAGCAGATGGTACTTTACCTCACATTGAGCGGCTTGCTGGTCTGCGTCTGTACCGTATCGGTCGGCAGTTTTACGAAACCTGGCAGGAGGTATAAAATGCACCCACCCCCCCTCTATTGGAATGTCGAGAATTAACAACACTACTCCGGTCAACGGTCAAGGACTCTGAAGAGAATGGTACTCCTAAAAGAGGCCGTGACCTGACGAGTCCAACTATGAGCCCTTCGACGAGCAAAGATCCCAAGAAGAGCAGGATAAATTGCGGCTATATTGACGAAATTGGCGATATTCTCGATGAGTTTTTGTACCAGGCTAACGAAAAAGACCCGGTTCAAAGATCAATAAATGCGAGCCACAAAAAGATGCTGGCAAGGATGAGAGAACTGCAGATTCTTGTAGCAGTCCAATTCAAAACGGCATCAGAAGACCGCGATGACAGCCAGTGCCCTAGGTGTCATGGCTAAGCCCAGAGCTGGCCAACAAGACAAGAAAGTGGTACACAAGCATCTCCAACTGCAGGTGTCAAAAGAGGCACTACCCCGAAAACTGGAGATAATGGAAAAGCCACCAGCACGCGGGCACCACGCCCGAAAGCCACCCAAAAAAATGTTCGTGAGCCGCCTACTACGCAGACGTTAGCACCGAAGCAGGCTGCAAATGACCCACCTGTCTCCCTCCCATCCAGAGACTCTAGAAGCTTTCCCAAATGGACGGAAGTCAAAGGGAAACAATCCAAGACCAGGATGAAACCCATGCGAACAGACGCCATTATCATTAAGTGCACCGACAATACCCCCTATGCCGATGTACTTAAAATGGTTAAGTTTGCACCTGCCCTGCAAAGTTGGAGAAGCAACGTACAGGGCATAAGAAGAATGGCAACAGCCGATCTCCTGCTTAAAATGCAGAAGCCCTCCGACCCTGTAACTGCTGAACTTCAAAATGCGATCCGAACAACGCTCACTGGGAAAGCGGATGTGAAGGCGCTACACGAAACAGTGCAGATAGAAGTCCAGGGCCTTGACGAGCTGACCACAGCTGATGAAGTACTGGAGGCACTCTTCGCTGAGGTGGATAAGGATATCCCCACGGAAGCCTTTCCCACCCTTAGAAAGGCCTATGGAGGCACACAAATTGCCACAATGAAGTTGGCGCCCAGCCTTGCTGACAAATGGCTGAAGGTGGGCAAAGTGCGCATAGGATGGGTTGTCTGCCGCATCCGTAGAAGAATTGAGCCAACCAGATGCTTTAAATGCATGGGTTTTGGACACACCTCTACCAGATGTAGGAATCAGCAGGCAGTCTCAAGAGGGACTTGCTTTAAGTGTGGAAGAGTAGGCCATAAAAGTCAGCAATGCCAGAATGAGCCTAAATGCATTCTGTGCACGAGACGGGATCCAAACGCCGGGAACATTGCGCACTCGGTATTCAGTAGGAACTGCCCGGAGTACAGGAAGGCACTAAAAGCACTCCAAAATGGTTAAGTTCATGCAACTGAACTTAAACCATTGTAGAGCGGCCCAAGACCTGCTTACACAGACGATAGTGGAGGAAGGTGTCGACGCTGACGGGGCCGCTGCCATATGGAGCTGTGGCATACCACCATCCCAATTAACGCAGCGAACTGCCAGAAACGGATATGCGAGAGCGAAATGCGGAGACATCTTCATATACAGCTGCTATATAGCCCCGAGTATTCCCGATGCCGAATATGCAAGGATTGTTGAAGAGATAGCCCAGGATGCACGTGTACGATCGCCAGTCATCATCGCCGGGGACTTCAATGCATGGGCCACCGAGTGGGAAAGCATAAGGACCAACCGAAGAGGTGAAATTCTTCTCGAGGCTTTTGGGCCGCTGAGTGTGTGCATTCTAAACGATGGAATGAAGAGCACGTTCAGTAAGTCCGGTAGGGAGTCCATCATCGACTTTACCTTCGCCAGTCCGAGGCTTGCCCGGATAAGCTCTTGGGCTGTATCCCCAGTATACACCCACAGTGACCACTTCGCCGTGATCACTGACTTATCCACTGCAGGCCAAAATGCCAATTCACATGGCAGTAGGATAGAAAAATACAAGGTGGACACACTGGATGAGGCGGCACTGATGAGAACACCATTGTCGCTGGAACCTCAGAGTGACGCCAACGGCTGTGCAGACGCCATGGCTCAGGCAGTTAAGTCGGCCTGCAGCTCCGCAATGGGGACAGCAGCAGCTGGATGGCATAAACGCAGACCAGTCCCCTGGTGGAACGGTGAAATCGCAGCCGCACGGAGGGAGTGCCTCGCAGCCAGAAGGCGCATGCAAAGGGTGAGAAGAGGCACTGCGATCTTTGAGGAAAGGCTTATCACATATGCTGTATGTCGACGATCTTTCAAAAAGGCAATAAAGAGCAGCAAGGCTCGCTGCTCCCAAGAACTATGCGATGCGGCCGATGCCGAGCCTTTTGGCTCCGCCTATAAACTGGTTATGGGTAAGCTAAGGCGCCAGCCATTGCCAAGCTGCCCGCGTCAGCTCGAAATCATCGTAAATGTGCTATTTTCCTGGCAGGAGCCTATAAGCTCGCCAAGTATCCTGCAACGTCCCCTGCAGACACCCCAGGATATGGTCTTAACGGATGAGGCGGAAGTCCTGGAGATACTTGGAAAAATTAAGGCCAAGAAAGCATCTTGTCCGGATGGCATCCCAAATGCCGCCTTAAAAATACTAATCCAGACGCACACCGCAAACTTTGTGGACCTGTACAACACCTGCATTACGGAGCGTACGGTTCCACGCCGATGGAAACTACAGCGCCTGGTCCTTTTGCTGAAGCCAGGAAAAGATGCCGAGGAGCCATCTGCGTACCGGCCCCTGTGTATGCTGGATACCACGGGTAAGATACTCGAGCGCATGGTCTGCAAGCGTATCGAAAGGTTTCTTTCGGTACGCCGTGGCCTATCTGAAAGTCACTATGACTTTCGGAAGCATCGAAGCACTGTCGATGCCATTGATGCAGTCACCAAACTGGCAAGCAGCGCGATCGAAGGCACTAGGTGGGCTGGAGGGACGAAACAATATTGTCTAATCAGCACCCTGGACGTGAAGAACTTTGCAGACAACAAGTCCCCACCTACCTCATGGAGCTGATCGAAAGCTATTTCAGCGATCGTATCCTGCTCTACGACACGGATGAAGGACAGAGGTTACAGGAGGTGTGCCACAATGATCTGTACTGTGACCCATGCTATGGAACGCGATGTACGATGGAGTCTTGCGTCTATCCCTTCCCGAGGGAACGTCAATAGTCGGCTTTGCATATGATATAGCACTCATCTCCACAGCAAAGCACATCGGCCAGGCAACGGCGAATAATAGTACAGCCATCGACATGGTCATCTACTGGCTGCATCAAAATGGCCTGTCTTTAGCTGAGCACAAAACCGAAGCTGTACTCATCAGCAGCCGGAAGCGAGTGGAGACTGCGAGGATTCGGGTTGGGTCAACCATAATTGAGTCCAAGCCGTCCATCAAATACTTAGGAGTTCTACTGGACCACAGGCTCAGCTTCAAGCAGCATCTGGAACTCGCCGGCGGCAAGGCAGCGCTTGCAGTTGCCGCAGTAATCAGAATGATGGCGAACAACAAGGGTCCGAAACAAACCAGCAGGCAACTGATTGCTGGCGTGGTCACCTCAACGCTGCTATACGGCTCAGCAGTTTGGTTCCCACCAGCTGCAGTCCCGTCCTACATCAGGCGATGTAAAGCAGTGTACCGGCGATGCGCTTTGCGAGTGGCCAGCTGCTTCCGCACAGTCTCGGAGGATGCGGCCCTGGTAGTGGCGGGGATGACCCCGATCGACCTTCTCGCTGCAGAGAAGCGTAGTGGCAGAACGGGGGACACCAGAGTCCGCGAAGCATCGCTGAGCCAGTGGCAGGGAAGATGGGATGCGGCCACCAAGGGCAGATGGACGCATAGGATCATTCCGGATATTACTACATGGAGTCAGCGGCAGCATGGGCAGGTTGATTATTATCTGGCCCAGCTATTAACATCACACGGCTGCTTCAAAGCCTACCTCCGTAGGTTCAAACACGAGGACAATCCGTTCTGTGACTACTGCGGAGAAGGAGTTGTTGAGGACGTAGTAGCTGAGTAATCAGCCAGTGACCGCCCCGCGAAGTAGAGCCTTGCGGTGTGCTCCACGGGTAGCGGCCGTCTTCTTTTCTTTTAACCATTTAAGTATCTCCTATCTTTAATCTTTAATCTCTATGCCTTTATGTCTGTCTCTCCAATAAAATATATATAAAAAAAAAAAAAAACACCTGTGCGCTAGGAAAGTTTTTAACGGCTGCAAGCAGTGTGAGTGTAAGACACACACACACACACAAATCATGAATCGGTCAATGGCTAGCGTCGAGTACCTAACACAAATGTGCGCTAGGGGCAACATTTTTAAGGGATGATTAATATATATATATATAAATATATATACATATAGAAATATTCTACTTCCAATATTCTAATATATATATATATATATATGCATATATATATAGTAACATATGTATATAAGTATATATAGTAACACATTATATTATATATTCGCACCCACATAAGTATCATGTACTCGCACCCACATATGTTATATGTACTCGCACCCAAATATTGTTCTTTGATACCACTGGGGAAAATAACAATTCTAGCGCTCCCACGCTTGAATCGCTATTTCTACCAAAGGGTAAAATTTGTCAACGTGGCATAAATCAAGGCTGATGAAACCGACTCTCATTCTTTCGTCATAATTCTAAAAGAGAGATCCATCAGATCTTTGTTTATCTAAGAGCAGAAAGCTCAGTCTCTTTAAAGTCCAACATATCAAAAGCTCATCAGCCAAAGATTTATTAAGCGCACAACAGAACTTTAGTCTTTAGTCGAGACTTACAACCTTTACTCACATGTTCAATTTATACGAGGTTATAATAAAAACAAGTAAGAGTGCTCTAGTCGGGAGTGCCCGACTACGAGATACCCTGAACCCAGTCCTTACAATCATTCGTACTGCTGTAAACACACACATGCTGCAGTACAAGCAGTACAAGCAGTGCAAGCGGTTTAAGCAGTTAGCTTGCTTTTCGCTGAGCCCCACACAATGGAAAGTTAAATCTTAAATAACTTCTGTGTTTATTGTCCGATCTTATTGAAAGTTTTGGGGCAAGCAATTGTCGATAATATGTGCTACCAAACTAAATTGCAAGGTCGTACCTTCAAAAATGGGTTTTTTAACTTTTGGGGGGTTTGGGGGGTGGTATCCAAAAAGTGAAATATTTGTTACATGTGTATGCTATTCGAGATTATACATACCAAATTTGGGGTCTCTAGCTTTTATAACTTTGAAGTTATGTCCCAAAAACGCTAGTCTAAAATCAAAATTTATCGATAACTTTTTAATGCGATGAGTTATCGATAAAATGAAATAAACTTGATCTGTCCCGGGATTAGGAGAACTTATGTTCCAAATATGAAGTCTCTAGCTCTTGTAGTCTCTGATATCTGTGTGTTCATACAGACGGACAGACGGACAGACGGACGGACGGACGGACGGACAGACGGACAGACAGACGGACATGGCTAGATCGACTCGGCTGTTGATACTGATCAATAATATATATACTTTATATGGTCGGAGATGCTTCCTTATGCCTGTTACATACATTTGCACAAAACCATAATACCCTTTTTACCCATTTTTAATGGGTTCAGGGTATAATAACATATATTTTTTTTATAACAATCTTGTTTTTGAATGTTCCATTGGCGCAGCCGGTAGGATATTGTCAAAGTGAAAACGTTTATAAACACAAACTGACATATCCGCAAAAGAACTTTCGCGAAAGTGACTTAATTGACAAATCCTGGTTAAGTGTAAGTCTTATAAAACGACGAAAGAACTTTTTATGACCATTAATGAAAACACTCTGGGTCACACATTATAAAAAAAACCAGTGGGAAAGGATTATCTTCGGCTTGCCGAAGATTTTATACTCTTTTCGAACCTTTAGACAATTTTCACTCTGCTAACTGTAGCACTTTCATCTGTAAAAATTTATATCATATGATATGAATTTGAATTGAAATATTAAATTTATTTCCAGTTGTATTGCAGTTTTCAGATATATTGATCCGATCCGGCCGGTTCCGATCAATGTGATGTTTGTATAATATGTATCTGTGCAAACTGTCATTGCGATAGCTTTGAAAACACGGGATTTATGGCCAAAACCGACTTCCAGTTGTATGGCAGCTATAAGATATAGTGTTCCGATCCGGCCGGTTCCGACCAATGTGCTGTCCCTTTGAATAATAAGTCTCTGTGCAAAGTTTGCATACATACAGACAGACAGACAGACAGACATACGGACATGGCTAGATCGATTTGTTTTGTCATTCTAAGCATACTGGCAGTAACTTTTAGGGGTCTCAGACGCTTCCTTCTATGCGTTACAAACTTCAGCACAAACTTAATATACTATTTTCTTCGAAAAGAGTATAAAAAAAATCCAAAAACTAAATAAAAACAAATATAAAACAAGTGAGAACGTTGCAGTCGGGCGGAGCCGACTGCGTAATACTCTGATACCATTTTAAGAACAGCTGAAAGCAAGTGAACAGAAAATTTTTGCTGGTGTTTGGGTGACCCGAAATCGGCATTCCAAGTTTTTGGGAACGGGAGGGGCATGGTCGATCTTAAGAGGGGGTGACCAGAAGTCTATCTACCAATTTTGGTGACTCTAGCTCTAAAACTGTGGAAGATATAAGCTTTCGCGATTTTTGGGGCGGGAGGGGCGTGGCCCCAAAAATTTGGCCGATCTTTAGAGGGAGTGACAAGAAGTCTATCTTACAAATTTCTTGACTCTAGCTCTAAAACTGTGGAAGATATACATTTTCGCGATTTTTGGGGCGGGAGGGGGCGTGGCCCCAAATTTTTTACCGATATTTAGAGGGGCTGACCAGAATTCTATCTTCCAAGTTTAATGACTCTAGCTCTGAAACTGTGGAAGATATAAATTTTCGCGATTTTTGGGGGCGGGAGGGGGCGGGGCCCCAAAATTAATTTTGCCGATCTTTAGGGGGGCTTGACAATAAGTCTATCCTCCAATTTTGGTGACTCTAGCTCTAAAACTGTGGAAGATATACATTTTCGCGATTTTTGGGGGCGGGCGGGGGCGTGGCCCCAAAATTTTTTGTCCGATCTTTAGAGGACTTGGCCAGAAGTCTACCCTCAAAGTTTGGTGGCCCTAGCTCTTAAACTGTGCGAGATATAGGCTTCCGTGTTTCGTGGGGGCGGGGTGGCTGGGGGGCGTTCTAGTGGGCGTGGCCGGAAAATCCAGGACGCAATCTTTGGGCTGGTCAGCCCTAGTCTAAATTCCAAATTTGGGGACTCTAGCTTAAAAATTGCGGGAAATATACACGTGTTATCGAATTGTGCATTCATGTATATCGATTTTCGCGATTACGGGGGCGGGAGTGGGCGTGGTCGAAATTTTGTTTCTGTAATCTGTAGAGGACGTCACCAGTAATATATATTCCAAATATGGTGACTTTAGCTCTAAAACTGCGGGAGATATAAGCATTTCAAATTAATTTTGGAGGGGGGCTGGTGGGCGTAATAATGGGCGTGGCCGATTAACCTAGGATCCAATTTTTTCGGGAGGTCACCAGCAATATACCTACCAAATTTGATTACTCTAGCTTCAAAATTGTGGGAGTTATTCACGTTTAATCGATTTGTGATTTGAGGTGTATCGACATGTTATCGATTTGCCAGCCTCCCAGTGGGCGTGGCATAAATTTGGAATAAACTTGATCTGAAGCAGATAGCTATAATCATAACGCAAAAGATTTCAAGAGTCTATCTAATATCGTTTCGGAAATACGCGCGTTCATCCAGACAGACAGACGGACAGACGGACAGACGGACGGCCTGACGGACATTCGACAAAATCAATATACTATGAGTACCTTCGGTATCAGAGTATAATAAAACAACAACTTCAAAATGGCGACATCCCAAACAAATAAGATAATGCTACTATCTGGGTTGCATTTAAAACAAACCCTGGGCCAAATCAGGCAAGTGCTTGTTTTCAATGGAGAAACGGAGCAACTAACAGCATTTGTAAGAAGGATGGATTACATTATGCAGTTGTATCCAACCACGGATATAAGACAACATAGCGTACTCTTTGGATCAATTGAACTTCAAACCACTGGAGCAGCGCAACGCGTCGCACAGCTCACAGCAGCTACAACCTGGGATGAATTAAGGAACGCCCTTATCGAAGAATTCAAGTCGCACACCCCATTTGAAGAACTACTCCGCAGATTGTACCACACTAAATATAACGGAAGTATTCGTAAGTTTGTTGAAGACTTAGAATATAAGTCATTTATAAAGTCAAATAAGCTAATATTAGAAGGAATACCTTCAAACATGACATGCTATGAACAACACTATCAAAGATGTAATTACAAGAAAATTACCTGTCAGAATATTCATGACTCTTGCTAGATATGACATTACAACAGTATCAAAATTAAAACAAGTTGCTCAAAGAGAAGGATTGTACGAAGACAATTTTTCCGATCATACTAAACCAAACCACTCAAACAATACCTCAAAAAATAATGATTCGCGCAAGAATAAGGGAAATGAAAATCATAATTACTACCCAGTGGCAGGCGTTTCATATGCTAACAATCATTCCAATTCACAAACCCCAAAACAAAACAACCAAAAATTACACCAGGAATTCAGACAAAATCTCAATCAGGGTAGAAACCAAAATCAAATGAATTATCAATCAAATAAAGCTCTTCCTAATACCAATCCGCCTGTCGAAAGACAACGCGAAAGTACTAGCGGTCAAACCAAAATGGATACAAGCGAAAATTTTCATCAAGCAGCCTCGGACTCAGAAACAGAAGAAACCCATTCATTCGATTAATCATGAATGACGAGCATCTTAAATGCATAATAGATACAGGCTCTTCCATAAATTTAATGAAATCAAATTTTCTGGACTTTCCAATTAAAACATGCCAAATAAAAGTTCAAACAATAAATGGAAATATTTGTTTAAACCAATGTATTTCCTTAGCCCCAAACAAACTTTGTCCGTCACATCAAACCTTTTACATACACGAATTCTCAGAAAATTACGATGTATTATTAGGAAGGGATTATCTTGAAGCTTGCCAAGCGGAAATAAATTATAAAAAAGGAATCATAACATTAAGCGACTACCCGTTTATCATGAGATACAATCATGAAAAGTTTATAAAGGACAATATCGCATTTGATTATTGCCTTGATCCACCCAACAAAATAGACACAGATATTGATTGCATGGACCCACATTTTACTGAAGATAGTACTTTTAACCTTGCAATCGAAAACGAGCTTCAAGAAATTACAAATCATCTAAAATCCTATTTGAGTTTAGTGACATACAGTACAGAGAAAGTGAAAATTTGACTTTCACAAGTACAATTAAACATGTCATACAAACTAAACACGAGGATGCAATTTACAAACGACCTTTTAAATATCCACAAGCATATGACAAAGATGTTGAAACACAAATAAAAGAAATGATAAAACAGGGAATAATCCGAAATCAAAGTCTCCTTACAGCTCACCAATTTGGAACGTACCAAAGAAAAGTGACGCATCAGGAAAACAAAAATTCAGAATAGTCATTGACTATCGAAATCCCGGGACAGATCAAGTTTGTTTAATTTTATCGATAAATCGTCCCTTTCAAAACTTATCGATAAATTTCGTTTTCAGACTAGCTTTTTTGGGCCATAGCTTAAAAGTTATACTAGCTAGAGGCCCCAAATTGGGCATGTATAATCTCAAATATCAAACACATGTTACAAATATTTCGCTTTTTGGATACCACCCCCCGATCCCCCCAAAAGTTTAAAAAACGCATTTTTGAAGTTATAACCTTGCAAATAGGTTTGGTCACACATTTTATTGCCCAGTTTGCGCCCAACAAAATTCAATAAGATCGGGCAATAAGGACAGAAGTTATTTAAAATTTTACTGTCCATTGTGTGGGGCTCAGTAAAGAAGCAAGCTAACTGTTTGACCTGCTTGCATTGTTTGCAGTATCTGTGTGTTTGTATGTATACACACTATTAGACAAGTATGAATGGATGTCAAAACTGCGTTCAGGGTATGTCCTAGTCGGGTACTCCCGACTAGAGCACTCTTACTTGTTGAAGTTATGACCTTGCAATTTGGTTTGGTCACACATTTTATTGCCCAGTTTGCGCCCAAAAAAATTCAATAAGATCGGGTAATAAACACATAAGTTTTTAAGGATTTACCTTTCCATTGTGTGGAGCTCAGTAAAGAAGCAAGCTAACTGCTTAGACTGCTCGCACTGCTTGTATCATGTGTATGTTTGTATGTACGTACACTGACTGGTTAGTATGAATGTAGTATCTCTTAGTCGGGCACTCCCGACTAGAACACACTTACTTGTTTTGAAGGTATGACGTTGCAATTTAGTTAGCTCACACTGTTTATTGAAAATGATCATGCCCGAAAAACTTGAACAATAAACACAGAAGCTATTTAAGATTCAAGCTTAGTGTTAGATTCAAGTTTGTGTGCATGTAAGTTCCGAGCAGGTTTACCTAAACCAAACAGTTCCCAACAACAACAACAACTTCGTAACTAAACACCGTTAGATATAAATATTGCCACCGGTCAACAGCCAACCCAGCCACTTCCTTTGGCGCTCAAAATTCTAGGCAACTGCACCAATTGCGATCACACGAGCCGCTGCTGTTAACGTCTTCGCAGCCATCGCCAATTCTATGAGAAAAGCTTCATGCAGGGCTGGAATAGTTGTTGATGTCTAGTCTTAACACTCATTTTAAATAAAGAACTTGACTTTTATAAACATAAATAAAACAAGTGGAGAAGGATTATCTTCGGCGTGCCGAAGATTAACTACTCTTTTCGAACCTTTAAGCAATTTTCACTATTTTTCCGTGACTGCTTATTTAATTCGCAGATATTAATGTCGCATACATATACCCCTACATATAAAATAAAATATATAAAGGTATTCATGTAAACAGGGACGTTTCACTATCCGCAGCTCGTGGACGCGTCCCTTAGCATTCATAAGTGCTACCGAATTGAACAATATACAAGTTTCAGTTTTTCCAAAAAGTCAAAACTACATTACATATGTATACTACAATATACATACCAAATTTTGTGCCTGTTGCTCTTATACCTTTCAAGGCCGCTGTCGGAAATTGAATTGTCATAAAACTTAATCTGAACATACGAGACTTATATTCAGAATTTGAGATCCATATTTTTTTTCGCGTGGCATTGGTTTTGCCAATGAATTTAAATTTTTCTTTTGAATTATTCTATTAAAGCTACTTTATGTATGAAAAAAAAATAGAAACAATTTAGGAAATTGAAAATAAATTAATTTGACTACAGCTATTATATATTTGAAAAGAAGAATAAGAAAAAATGAAAATAAATGACCACCGCTGGTCTTGAACCCAGGACCTTTCGCTCAACAGTTCGCAACTTTACCCCTTACGCCACAAGCCGTTTTGATGATCGCTGACAAAATCCCTTGAAGAGCAGACTGTCAAAAGCTTTCTTGTTTTGCTTTTTACTGCTTACACCAAGCAGTTTTAAAAATCGCTGACAAACTCGATTTATACTGAGCTTTTGTTTTTTCGCGTTGGCATTGTTTTTGTTCTAAGCCATTGAAAGCAAATGAATTTGATTACAGTTATTATATATTTGAAAAGAAGAATAAGAAAAAATGAAAATAAATGACTAGTCGCCGCTGGTCTTGAACCCAGGACCTTTCGCTCAACAGTTCGCAACTTTACCCACTACGCCACAAGCCGTTTTGATGATCGCTGACAAAATTGCTTGAAGAGCCGACTGTTACAAATTTCCTTGTTTTGTTTTCCTGCAACCTGCAACTCGCGTTTGTCAGCATTTGCTTTTTCGCGTGGCATTGTTTTTGTTCTAAGCTATTGGAATCAAATTAATTTGATTACAGTTATATATTTGGAAGGAAGAAAAAGAAAAAAGTATTAAATTAATAATCAGTCGCCGCCGAGGCTCGAACTTGCGTTCGTTAGCGCGGCTCTTTACGCCTTACGCCACAAACCGTTTTGATGATCGATGACAAAATACCTTGAAGAGCAGACTATCAAAAGCTTTCTTGCGCTTGACTTTGTTTGCTCATATGCACCTGTTTTTTCAAAATATTTAATGACGAATATCTTCGCTGTTTATGACTCAATCGATTCGCGATTTTACCCATTGATGAGTTATAAGGATGTTCAAGTGTACAAGGAAATTTAAGGCAATTGCTTTGAAAACATCGGATTTATGGCCAAAACCGACTTTGAGGTGTATGGCAGCTATAAGATATAGTGGTCCGATCCGGCCGGCTCCGACCAATGTGCTGTCCCCTTGAATAATAAGTGTCTGTGCAAAGTTGCATCGCGATAGCTCAAAAACTGAGGGACTAGTTTGCATACATACAGACAGACAGACAGACAGACAGACAGACGGACATGGCTAGATCAATTTGTTTTGTTTTTCTAAGCATACTGGCAGTAACTTTTGGGGGTCTCAGACGCTTCCTTCTATGCGTTACAAACTTCAGGACAAACTTAATATACTATTTTCTTCGAAAAGAGTATAAAAATACATAGTTTAGCGAAAGTTAAATAGTAAAACTATTTCTAGGTGCGCGATCGGACGAGAATATGCTTAGCGATCAATCATTAGCTCAAATAATACTGCGCCATAAAGATTTGCATTTATACTCGCGGTCGGTATAGTAAAAAGGAACTTCAATGTACAAATATAACATCAGTGTACCACACATCCTGCTCAGCTTGTCCCTAGGATACCTCAGCATTGGTACTGTTCGCAGGATCCCCAAAAGATATCTAAAGAAACCAAAAAGGATGGAATCCGGACCATCAGACAGGGTGGCATCTAAAACATTAATATAAGCTCGTGAATAAGCTAATAGAAACAAGTAGGAAAGGATTATCTTCAGCCTGCCGAAGATTTTATACTCTTTGCGTACCTTTAGGAAATTTGCATTTTACCAACTGCACCACTGTTATTTCAAAAGTAGTAAAAAATCGTTTAATCGCGTGGCATTTATTTTGTTGCTCAAAGAATTGGTATCATATGAATTTAAATTTTTCTTTTAAATTATTGAATTCAAGCTATTTAATATATATTTGAAAAAATAATTAGAACAAGTAAGAGTGCTCTAGTCGGGAGAGCCCGACTAGGAGATACCCTGAACAAAGTCCTTACAATCATTCGTACTAATCTAAACACACACATGCTGCAGTACAAGCAGTGCGAGCAGATAAAGCAGTCTAAGCACTAAGCTTGATTCTTTACTGAGCTCCACCTGAATCGGTCAATGGTGCTAAGGATATTCTTTTTAAGGGTGGCTTACTACATGTGGGCTAGGGATATTCTTTTTAACGACTGCAAGCAGTGTTAGTGTAAGACACACACACACAAAATCATGACTCGGTCAATGGCTAGCGTAGTGTACCTGCCACAGATGTGCGTATTCTCGGGATCAGCATCCACGGCCTACCGGCCCGCTATAATATTTGATTGTGAGGTTTCTGTTTGTTTCTTAAATTTATAATTTTTTTTTGTGTGTTATGTTTTTTGTACTTATAGCTAAAATATGTTATTAATATAATTATAACAATTATAAGTGTTGTTAGAGTTTTAATGTTCTTGTATGATTTCTTTTGCTTGAATGTAGGAAATTTTTTCTAATTTAGTTACGGTATTGTTCACATAATTCGTTTGTGTATAATCTATACAAGTAATTAAAATTTCTTATAGTTGGATTGAACAATTATGCTTTTATAATGTAATTATTTGCTATTATTATTATTTCTCTATTCAAATATTTTGATTTAAAATGGTTTTGGGTAAATTCCAAGATAACATTATATTAGGCTCCACGTATTTTATTTCAAAAGTTTTGGGGTGCTTTTGAATATCTACATTCGGTTGTGGATAGTTTTAATATTCATATTATACATTATACATATTATACATTTATTCATAGCTATATCTTTATTTTTGGTTTACTGTATATGCTCAGCTATTTTGTACATAATATGTATCATGTATAATTTCGGTCAAAATGTTTATATTTTCATCTGGGTATAGAATAATTTATGAAATGAGCGTGTTGATGATTTCGCGAGGAATATGGGAAATCATCAACATTTCGTTTGTGGTAGCTTTTACCCAAGTTGAAGTTTTATCGCTTAACATTTTTCAGATTTGATGTGTGATAACAGAATGTGGATTAGTAATTTAGTTTTAAAAATACCCAATCTTCTTAATTGAATTCCTAGCTCTATGTCTTTAATGTATTTTGTGAATTCTTGTAAGTTAAATGTGATAATTGCTAATAGTAGTAGTGTAATGTAAGTTTAAAATATTCGTGGGAAAATGTTGGGGAAAGTTAGAGGGGTGGAGGTAATTATCGGGGAATATTGACAGGGATCATAATTGATGGCCATTATCAGTGTTCATTATTATAAATCAATGTCACATAAAGCAATAAATTAATTTGGGGTTGACAGTTGGATCCTAGGCAGGTGTCCCAAATAAACAGGTGTCCCAATAAATAGCTTGACATATTCTGATTTAACAGATGTGGAGATCTGTGCGGTAAGGATAATGTGAAATTTATGACCTACATAACCAAGGTTGACCCTAAAAAGGTTTGACCCTAAAAAGGTTTGAACCATAAACAAGCCAACCACACTTGCGGTGGGCTCGGTTTGAGTGGTTTATGATGTAATGACAATAGATCAAAGGATCGTGCCGCTAATGATAAGACATCAAAGAATCGTACCGCCAATGACACACACACACACACACACACACATACACACACACACACACACAAATCATGAATCGGTCAATGGCTAGCGTCGAGTACCTACCACAAATGTGCGCTAGGGGCAACATTTTTAAGGGATGATTAATATATATATATATATAGAAATATTCTACTTCCAATATTCAAATATATATATATGTGCATATATATATATAGTAACATATGTATTCGCATCCACATATGTATCATGTACTCGCACCTACATATGTTATATGTACTCGCACCCAAATATTGTTATTTGATACCACTGGAGAAAACAAGGAGGAGTGCTCTAGTCGGGAATGCCCGACTAGGAGATACCCTGAACCAAGTCCTTACAATCATGCATACTTATCTTAACACACACATGCTGCAGTACAAGTAGTACAAGCAGTGCAAGCGGTTTAAGCAGTAAGCTTGCTTTTCACCGAGCCCTTTCCCTTTCCATTGTGTGGGAAAGTAAAAACTTTAAAAACTTCTGTGTTTATTGTCCAATCTTTCTGAAATTTTTAGGACATAACACTGGCTTAAAAATGTGTGACCAAACCAAATTGCAAAGTCGTACCTTCAAAAACGCGTTTTTTAAGACTTGGGGGAAATTGGGGGGTGGTATCCAAAAAGTGAAAATTTTTTTACATGTGCATGCTATTCGAGATTATACATGCCAAATTATGGGCCTCTAGCTCTTATAACTTGTAAGTTATAGCCCAAAAACTCTTGTCTGAAATCGAAATTTATCGATAACTTTTGAATGGGTCGAGTTATCGATAAAATGATATAAACTTGATCTGTCCCGGCACTACGAGAACTAATATTTCAAATATGAAGACTCTAGCTCTTGTAGTCTCTGATATCCGCGTGTTCATACAGACGGACGGACAGACGGTCAGACGGACAGACAGACAGACGGACATGATCAAGAATATATATACTTTATATAGTCGGAGGTGCTTCCTTATGCCTGTTAAATACTTTTGCACAAAACCATAATACCCTTTTTACCCATTTTTAAAGGGTTCAGGGTATAATAACAATTCAATCGCTCCCACGTTTGAATCGCTATTTCTACCAAATAGTAAAATTTGTCAACGTGGCATAAATCAAGGCTGATGAAACCGACTCTCATTCTTTCGTCATAATTCTAAAAGAGGGATCCATCAGATGTTTGTTTATCTAAGAGCAGAAAGCTCAGTCTCTTTAAAGTCCAACATATCAAAAGCTCATCAGCCAAAGATTTATTAAGCGCACAACAGCACTTTAGTCTTTAGTCGAGACTTACAACCTTTACTCACATGTTCAATTTATACGAGGTTATAATAAAAATAAAATATATTTTTTTTATAACAATCTTGTTTTTGAATGTTTCATTGGCGGGTAGGATATTGTCAAAGTGAAAACGTTTAGAAACACAAACTGACATATCCGCAAAAGAACTTTCGCGAAGTGACTTAATTGACACCTCCGCTAACGAAACGTGCATAAGTGATATTTAACCGTCATAAGGACAAATTAAATCCTGGTTAAGTGTAAATCTTATAAAACGACGAAAGAACTTTTTATGACCATTAATGAAAACACTCTGGGTCACACGTTATAAGAAAAACAAGTGGAGAAGGATTATCTTCGGCGTGCCGAAGATTAACTACTCTTTTCGAACCTTTAAGCAATTTTCACTATTTTTCCGTGACTGCTTATTTAATTCGCAGATATTAATGTCGCATACATATACCCCTACATATAAAATAAAATATATAAAGGTATTCATGTAAACAGGGACGTTTCACTATCCGCAGCTCGTGGACGCGTCCCTTAGCATTCATAAGTGCTACCGAATTGAACAATATACAAGTTTCAGTTTTTCCAAAAAGTCAAAACTACATTACATATGTATACTACAATATACATACCAAATTTTGTGCCTGTTGCTCTTATACCTTTCAAGGCCGCTGTCGGAAATTGAATTGTCATAAAACTTAATCTGAACATACGAGAGCTTATATTCAGAATTTGAGATCCATATTTTTTTTCGCGTGGCATTGGTTTTGCCAATGAATTTAAATTTTTCTTTTGAATTATTCTATTAAAGCTACTTTACGTATGAAAAAAAAATAGAAACAATTTAGGAAATTGAAAATAAATTAATTTGACTACAGCTATTATATATTTGAAAAGAAGAATAAGAAAAAATGAAAATAAATGACCACCGCTGGTCTTGAACCCAGGACCTTTCGCTCAACAGTTCGCAACTTTACCCCTACGCCACAAGCCGTTTTGATGATCGCCGACAAAATCCCTTGAAGAGCAGACTGTCAAAAGCTTTCTTGTTTTGCTTTTTACTGCTTACACCAAGCAGTTTTAAAAATTCGCTGACAAACTCGATTTATACTGAGCTTTTGTTTTTTCGCGTTGGCATTGTTTTTGTTCTAAGCCTATTGAAAGCAAATGAATTTGATTACAGTTATTATATATTTGAAAAGAAGAATAAGAAAAAATGAAAATACAATGACTAGTCGCCGCTGGTCTTGAACCCAGGACCTTTCGCTCAACAGTTCGCAACTTTACCCACTACGCCACAAGCCGTTTTGATGATCGCTGACAAAATTGCTTGAAGAGCCGACTGTTACAAATTTCCTTGTTTTGTTTTCCTGCAACCTGCAACTCGCGTTTGTCAGCATTTGCTTTTTCGCGTGGCATTGTTTTTGTTCTAAGCTATTGGAATCAAATTAATTTGATTACAGTTATATATTTGGAAGGAAGAAAAAGAAAAAAGTATTAAATTAATAATCAGTCGCCGCCGAGGCTCGAACTTGCGTTCGTTAGCGCGGCTCTTTACGCCTTACGCCACAAACCGTTTTGATGATCGATGACAAAATACCTTGAAGAGCAGACTATCAAAAGCTTTCTTGCGCTTGACTTTGTTTGCTCATATGCACCTGTTTTTTCAAAATATTTAATGACGAATATCTTCGCTGTTTA